>JAUEKR010018883.1:0-14329 GCA_031762895.1 Corambe burchi
GTATTTATAGGTTTGTGTGTGGTGTGAGTGTGTATACTCTGTGTATATGTGTGTGTGTGTTGTACGTGTGTGTTATGCAATGATGGAAGTGTTAAGACCTTTGACTGTATCAATAAATAACTTGGTCTTGTAATTGTGCCCTCAGGAATCGGGAAATCAGGCTTATTGTCTCGAATTCCTAGACAACCAATTGCTATAAAATACAGTACATGCATTTAACCTCGACAATCAATGCACCCGTTTAATTGGGACAGCTTTATAATCGATTAAGGCTTCCTCATTAGCGAGGTTCCATTGTATAAATAAATAACTAAATCATCATCTTTGTCCCACCTTGTCTCTGTGTATATGCAATCGGGATTATTGCTGTCATGTTCTTTTCTCTTCTTTTTCAGTAGGTAAGCCTCGGCTAGTTGAGTATTACTGTTGACGCGCATTTAATGTTCGCTGTCATGTTTTGTTGGTGTGGTTATGTTGTTTTTGTTATTTGTTGTGTGTGGGTTTTTTTTGTGCATTCATAACTAGTTTGATGACAGGTGGGTCTGTTACTTGTCTAAATTGTCATCTAATGTGACTTTTGTGCATTCTTTCGCTCTTCTGTATTACTAGATCTATTACTGCTACTGTTGATGTTGTTGCAAAATGATAAATGTATTTGTTTGCCTGAGATATGTGTAGCTGGATATTGCGCTATGCTATTTATTTTCTTGGACTCTTCTATCATCTGCATATGTATTATATGATACTATTTTGAAATGTCATACTTTATAACTTATTGCGTTAAATTTTGATTAAACAGTTCTAGAAAATGGTTTTATATGAAGCAAATAAACAAAAAATCAACAGCCCAAAATAATAACACAACAAAAAAACAACAAAACAGGTACACGATAATATATTCTATTTATATAACGCTTCCTACATTGTTTGTGACCCTGTTAATTCCAATACCATATTTATTAACACCCCCCCCCCCTCCTTCCTCCCCTCTTGTAGTATGCTGAATGATATGCTTCATTTTTATCATTTTTTTGACATTTAAGTTCAATATAATATGCTATCCTTAAAACATGTATAGACTATCAATCTATTTATTGGTCTTTTCTTTCTTTTCCTTCATCAGACTCGTTGTGGCAATGTGTATGTGACGTCATCGGACACTGCACGACGAGTGACGCAATCTGTCCTCTGTACGTCCAATGTGCACGAGAAGAAGCGCAAGGCCAACAAGTACAGCGTGGCTATTGGAACACCTCATGGGCATGGTGAGGGCATGTGGTTTACTTGGCTTAGTGGAGGTAGTGAAGAGTGGGGGAAGGGAGTGTATTGGGTATATAAAGTGTCTAAAACTAAAATTGTTGTGGCTGCCGATTGGGTATGATGTTGGACTAATACAGATCCAAGAATTCAGGATTCGAATCTCGTACGAGGCATTGTGGTTAACCCTTGAGCAAGGTTATTTACATTAATTGCTTATGTTGTCCTTGATGGACTCCGGCGCACTTGATTTACAGTGGAGAAATCCAAAGGAACAATTTACCCTTGGGATGAATATGGTGGATATATGAGGGCAGAGATTGTAAGAAGGAACAGGAGAAGTGGGAAAATAAACAACCTCATTATGTTTAGGCTTATCATTAAATGAAAAGTAGTTACTACGTAGGTATGCTGCAACATTAAAAAAAAAAAAAAAAAACATGTTTATATCATAATGCAATGCGTCATAAGTAATAGATTTCTACCTATGTTGTATGACTTTTGGAAAGGGAAATAACCATGTAATATGTTTTATGTGATCTATTATCTTATTGAGTTATCTGCCTTTGTTTATTGAAAATAAAACCCTTAATGTCATTATTATGATATGAAGTCCTTCACTGAATGATTTTTCCATTTCAGTGAAAACTGTATCTTGGTGGTTAGGAATGCTCTTCTTTCATGGGAAGTTAATTAGGTGCCATTTGCTGGGGTTTGACTTACTATTTCTCTACTACTTATCACAATTATGTGGTGTATTTAATTTCATTTGTTTATGTCCAATCAGTACAAGCGTTCCTAAATGAGAATGAGGCAGTGTTGCACGTGTTTGAGCAATGTGGTGCCCAGGAGAAATGCCTTTTACTCATTAAAAAGCCTAAAGATGCATCGAAAAAGGTACACATATCAGAGTATCATATTTTGTTTAATTACATAAAGTCCATATTGAAAAATAACTTATTTTGATACTTAATGATGTTGTATCAGAACAAAAATCACCAACTATTAATATATGTGTGACGGTGCAGGAAAATCTGATCAAAGTCCCACATCACATTACTGAGATAATAGGCTGTAATTGGAAAAAAATCAATTTAATTCACTTTTCCATATTTTTATATTATCAAAAAACTATATCCGTTTTAAATACCTTTTTGAGTAATTAAATAGCTTTTAAATCACTTTCATTTGTAAATTTATGTACTCTACCCTTTCATGCATGAACTATTAATTCTAACTTTAAAGCTAATTATCTCTGCTTCTATTTTATTTGCCCTCCATAATTTGTTAAAAAAGGCCCTATAAGATGATTTCATGAAACAAACTGCCGTGTGCACAGAATTGATCACTCAATTGAAAAGGATCGATATCTCATAATAAAATACTATTTTTGGAGGTTTTTTATAGTGTTTTCCTGTGTCGCCAAATGGGAAAAATTACCTATATGTTGTAATTGATGTGTTGTTTATATTGTGCCATTTTGATTTTTCTTATATCAGGATAGCTGCTACATGCTATATTGATTACTGTTCAATCTATTTATCTGACTTGCAGTCAATGTTAGTTATGTTTTTTTTCTTCTTCTATCAGGCCATTTTTTTTTCTTTTCTTTTGTTTTATTTTATTGATTTAAATCTGGCGTAGACATACCTTTATTTTTGACATTCAATTCTGTGATAAAAAATAGAGCTAATCTACAGTTTTTCGTTATATACCATTAGTATTCCGTCAATATATGCACTCTCAAATCACATATTTTATGTAAGACAAGATCAGACAAAAAGTCATGCATAATTCCTTGATTTGTCGATGTGCAAATGGACTGTATAATATAGATAATTTACTAATTCAGGTTCCTATTTTCTTCCCATATCCAGCTTCAAATGCTGAAACATCAAGCAGCCGTCAGTCTCAGTGCGTCAGACACACATTTGTACCGTCAGTTTGACAAAAGTACGCCTTCTTACCTCACTGAGCATACCATGAAGAATAAGGTTAGTATACATTTCAACTGTGCACCTTCTGTTCTTTCTCTCTTCGTCTCCACTTTCCTTTCCCACCCTCCTCCCTCCTTTTTCTCCTTCCCTGCATTATACTGTAGGTAACGCATATAGTGATCGATGACGGGCCAGATGTAACAACGCCAGCTACACCAAAAAATATAACCAAGTTTGATACAAGATGACTTTTTATTTCTATTTTAAAGATTAAGAACATCCCTTTTATCTCAATGACTTATGTCATATTGTGGATGTTTAGTTAATTGTATTCTTTAATTCGTCAATATATCTCAGCATTATAATTTTAAACATTGTTGTTAGTATTATTTCCCATACCTAGAATGAGCTGATATAATAATATGAGCTTGCTATACATCTTGAATCATTGAACTGTTAACTGTTGAAGAAGACGGTTTAATGCATATTGTTTGATATTATAACTGATTTATTCAATCATGATAACTTATAATAAATTTTCGTTTCCTTCTCTTTCTATTTCCTCATATACATGTAAATGGATGTCCAGTCATCTAAAAGCCAATCACAGAATGGACTGGGATCACAAGTGTACTCCACAGAACCCCGTGTAAGGAAGCCAGGTGGCCACAGTGGATCTGAGACTCGCACTGGCGGGGTAGCACGACCCGCAAACTTTGTGCCCATTCCTGAGCTTGGCATCTTCACTCCAGATCAACACGTTCTCCAGAACGGTACATACGCTCAACACTGCCACAGTCGCGAAGTCAACAACAATAACAATAATAGCAACAACAGTAGTAATATTAATAACAATAATCGTCATAACGCCAACCAGCGTGGTAGCAGCAATGAGATTTCCAGCATGAACATCAACAGAAAAAACGACGGTTATTCAACCTACAATCATAGCCATTTGCAATCGTCTCATCACTCACAAAATCATCGCAATTGGAATCAGCCGATCCATACGAATCACACCGACTACCAACACTCTCAGTCCAGCATGAATTCATCGTTTGAAAGCGCCAACCACAATCGGGACTACAAAAGTGGCGGCCATTTTGAAGCGCATAATCATAATCCTCCGCAGCCTCAAGTGTATCACAGCTGTATGGACATTTCTCTGCTACGTTCTCCGGATCGTGATTTTAATTCTCTGAAATCAACGGCTAGTGACAAACCTCATTCGTCTCGATTAGAGTCTACGAATGACGGATATTCATCTAAGAGGAGCGGTGTAGACTCTTCAGGAAAAGTTCAAAGTGTAAATTCAGTCAATGATGAGGAGGCTTATGCTCCTAGGTATAAAAGTCGAAGAGATGATGAAAAATTAAGGAAAAGAAGGGATATTCCACCATCTTCTGATTATGTCGATAAAAACCTTGAGTCTTCTTCTAGGTCACACTCGTTAGGGGATTTATCGTCGGGTTTAACATTCTCTTTAGTCGGACACAAAAAGCAGGATAGTTTATCAAGTGTAACGACTTGCCCTGCTGGGGATCAGAATAGAAATAGTCATCAACTGTACGAAAACACAAGTAGTGGTAAGAGTCGAAACACTTATATTGGACGTTCAGACAATTCTTTAAACGTGCATGGATCGTATTCATCTAAAACGACGTATCTTTCTGGAAATGTTGATGATAGTGATGATGGTGATGATGAAGTCGATGGTGATCTTCCGATGCCGTCAAAAGGAAGCTCTGCATTGCAGCACATCAGGGAACGCTTGCAGAAAGCAGTGTTGAGTTCACAGCGAAAATTTCAGGGAAATTCCTCATCAAAAGAATCGAGTAGTAACAAAAGAAGTACATCTTCACGCCAGCATAAAGAACCTACCTCTCCGAAATCATCAATTTCGCCAAAATCTAAAGGGCATTCTGATTTACTGAGTTCCAATAAAGATGCTCAGATTTCCCCCTCAGAGCGTCGTCAGCCTGAGAGTATTCATACTCATCAGCCAGAATCTTATAAAAATCATTATCAAAATCATCACGACTTGCGATCAAATGATTATTCATCCACCAATCATTCGCATCATGATCACGTTCAAGCCGCAGGATCAAAATCTGCTAGATACGAGCGGCAGGTGTCTGCACCAGACAGCACACACCTTCAAACGTACGCTTCTTCTTCGAAGCGACGAGATTCTATCGAAACTACGTCTAGCTTCCAAAGCGCCGTATCAGATCCAAATCAAATCAACTCAATACCTCAACAAAATAATTCTAATAGTGCTAGGAATGAGCAGCCGCACAATAGAAATTATTCTAATAATAATCATTCGACAGACGGGCAAAAATCTCCTGTGAAATCAAAACGAAGTCTTCCACAAGTTTCATTGACGGAAACTTCAGAGAGAATCCGCCGTTTTACGGAGATAATGAAGTCACGTGTGTCTAACCATAGCAGTGCAAGCAACAGCAGAAACGGTTATTCTGCAGATGGTGCGAGTACAGGTTCACAATGCACACCAACGCGTATGTCAAGCGTAGAAACGACTGCGTCGGCTAGAAGTGTTTCTAGAAAATCATCCCTAGATGGCGTGTCGGATAGTGAAGCTTGCATCAATAAAACTCTCAGTGCTAGAAGTTGTAATGGTCCCAATTATATGAATACTAATCAGGTTGAGCCAAAAATAATTCTTTCTCATAACGCTTGGGAACATCAAGAACATAACCAGTGGAGGGATAAAGATAAAAATACTGTCAATTCTGGACAGCCGAGGAATTATGTACGATCGTCTTCATACGAGGGTCAATTACGAGATGGAGCAAAACCTTATACATCATCGTATTATAGAAATGAAAATACTGAATCCAAAAATCGGGATAATCTCGTTTCTCAAACCCATTCTATTGGATTACACCCTGAAGATGTTCCTTTACCTCCGGGTGATCGCAGTAGTGATTCGGGCCAGACTAGCGGTACCAGCAATAGCTACACAGGAAGTGTTCTAGACTCAGGATATACTACGAATAATGATGGGGAGGCTGATCCGTATCACTACCACCAATACCAACGACAACAGCAACAGCAATTTTATAATAATAACAGTAACACTGGTATCAGCAATGGTAGCTCAAATTCAAACAAGCATTATAACAAGCAATATTATGGAGATAGCACGCATCAACAATACTCACACCACCCCGCTCTTCCTTCTCAATTCTCACACAATTTCAATGAAAACACAAGCAATTCTAATACCCAACCCCCTCGTCATGATAACCCCAGACGCGCTCCACCCCCTCCAACTCGCCAACGAAGCAATCTTTTAAGCACGCGGCAGTTTGGAAGTGTTCAGAATGTATCATCGGCACAAGCGCATGGAAATCCGAAAGACGACATGAGTTCAGGTAACGGAAACGCGTGGCCTCCCTCTCTCAATGGAGATGGTTCAGGTGGTTCACTTCCTAGACAGAAAGGTGCTGTTGTTCCAGATCATAGTAAACCTATATCAGCTAGAGGGCAGGTTTCCTCCACTCGGGACTATAACTATAACTCCAGAAATCAAAATAATGCTCAGATTTTGAACAATGTTCACAACGCTCTCCTTTATAACGATTCGAAAACAATTCCAGAAAACGGTGTCAGTCATTATAAAGCAAACACACGTAGGAGTTGGGATTATTCAGATGGTCATGGTTTCAGTCGCGTAGAAAATGAAATGGGACTCCAACATAAGAATGAAGCGCGTTATCGATCGAGTGACGTTATTTCATACAAAGACAATTCAAATAGCTATCGTCAGTTACAGCACCCTCCGTTATCGTGGAACAAATCAGCCCCTTTGACCAATTCTGATTTCAAAACTGTGAAATCCGATGACCATCATCATCATCATCATCAGTTTCAATCGCATCAATCGCAATCTCAACATCTTCCACTTCATTCGCATCAACCGCATCCGTCCAATGATGGTCGAGATCAAAGGAACAATTACAAAAATCCTCCGTCTTCTCAAATTCCTAATCAATCCCACCATAACTCTCATCCTTCTTCTCAAATCTTGGATAAGAAGGCTGAGCAGAACAGTAAGACTGCACAGATTCCGCAAGTGTCGTCTGAGAACATAAATCGGGATGGCGTCAAGCAAAGACCGGTTCCCATTTCTCGCACCAACAGAAATATGCGCGGCAAGACTCTCCCCGGAACCTTCCAATTCAGCGACTTTGAGGTATCCCCCACCGATAGCCAAGGTCAAGCCAAGGCTTTCAACTTTGAACTTACCCTTTACCACCTGACCCAGAAGTACGACTTGTCTCCACTCTGCCTCGATCTTCCGAAGAATTTGACATTGAAGGATATGGCATGCATGACTGAAAGTGTGGTTGAGATTTCCGAATCACTCGGCGTTCCTAGCAGTCCGAAGGGTCAGACCCAAAAGCTTGGAAGTCCTGGTTCTGCTTTCACGCCTGTCAAACACGAACTTCAGATTTCTAGCCCACCTGCCATACTCAAGGTCAAAGTGTTGACCTTTACAAAGATCTGGAAAGAGATTGAGAAGCACTGCACTTTGGGATTGATGATGGAGGCGGATATTTTAGTCGAGGTATTTGAATCTTCTCGTTCTTTTTGGGTGATTAAGAATTTATAATTTTCATGAATTTATAATTTTTAGATATTTATATTCCGTTATGATATAAAACATGATCATTTTTTTATTTATATTGTTTTCTGAATGTTGGTATATTTTTTTTTTAGGTTCTTACTTTATTAGATCATAATTATCAAGGATTATTAAATATTTATTTACTTGCTTATCAAATATTATTATTGTGGTTACTTTTGAAGAGGCACTTTTGATACTAATACCAACAGCCGATGAATCTATGAATTCTTTTGTCATAGATCCTTTGATTAGTTTTTATGCTTAAAAAAAAAAGATGTATCAATTACTTCATGAACCTAAATATGTATTAATGATTGGAAAAAAATAGTGTATTTTATTTAATTGATTTTTATATTGCTAATGATATACCTGTTGTCCTTTTATTTCCTGTTGCAGGTAAACGGTTGGTTGCTTTATTTTTTTAAAGATGTATCAATTACTTCATGATCCTAAATATGTATTAATGGTTGAAAAAAATTAGTGTATTTTATTTTATTTTATTTATTTTTATATTGCTAATGATATACCTGTTGTCCTTTTATTTCCTGCTGCAGGTAAACGGGTGGTTTTGTCTAGGGGCGGACTTGACCTACCTACAGCGCATTGTGGAGAACTGTCAAGGTGCCATTACTCTTACAGTTGCCAGGCCAAAAGAGTCTGATGAGAAAAGAGTAAGTCATTGTCAGGCATTTTTATTTCTGACATTTGATTATATCCTTGGTTTGTAAAAGTCATCTACTCTCCACTCCATTTTAATTAGTGAAGCTGTCTTCTTTTATTATTTGAATTGGATGTGGCCACCATGTTTCATGGACCGATACTGATGAAAGACATGTTTTTAGCTCTTTATGTGTGTTATTTATTTTTGTTTTATTGGCACTCCATACTAGTGCAGGACTGCCAACTACCCTGAATTTTTAGAGATATCCTGAATTCTAATTCCTAATCCTATATTCCTTAATTTAGTCTGAAAATCCTGATTTTTGGAAATACTGGACAAATGATACAAAAACATCAATATTGCTTATTCATTCAGTCCATTTTTTTATTCCGTTGCATCTCCAGAGTGTAGAAATAGGATAGTCTGATTTGATTAGTGTATTTAACATCTTTAGTAGCTTAAACTAGGACGTGTATAGAGTTAAAAACTATAAGAGGTGTTTTATTATGAAAATCGTTAACGGATGATTGTGATATTTATTCAAATAAGTAATTTGCATGAACCACTATTTATTTACAATATAGCTTTTACTACTTGTTAAGCAATTTATGATTCTGCGGTGGGATCCTGAATTTTTACCCAAATCCCCAATTTTGATGGCATGGATCCTTAAATTTTTTATTCGTGAGGTTGGCAGCCCTGCAAGTGTTGGATGTCAATAGAAAGGCAAAACAATGGAGATTATGAAAATATGTGCTTGCCCGACTGCAAATTGTTACGATTTTCCATTTGCTGCTTTAGTTTACCAAAATATACTACACTATTATATTACAGATAAAGTTAGTTTTGAAGCTTAAATCTTGATGTCATATTAAATTATACACAATATTAAAGAATGACCAAATAGGTGTCAGCCATATTGTCCATATATATTAAAGAGTAGGTCATATTAAATTATACACAATATTAAAGAATAGGTCACATTAAATTATACTGAATATTAAATAATAGAAATCGATTAAAATATTTTTTATAAAATATTTGACCAAATCCACTTCATCGGGTGATATTTCAATTTAGTAATCCATACTTCGTGTTCAACATTTTGTAGCTGGTCACATATATCCACAAATGTATATTTATATTTTCCTACTATATATTTTCGTCGGTTTTTCTTTCTGGTCAACTAATTGATATATTTATCTTCTTCTTTCCTCACAGTACAAAGGTCAAACTCCTGCGGAACGTGTAAAAAGTCTGGAGTCTGAAATATCTCGCCTGGATGACCTAATCAACGCCAGGGATGAGAAGATCAAAGACCTGACTTCATCTGTGGGTGGTTCATGTACCGCATTGGCATCAGCATCTTCCTCTGGCAAGCAAGTGTTGAGTGGCGTCAATGGAGAAGTACTTAGTGAGGGAATGGTCATAGGTGATGATGAGTATGTTGTCTGAGATCAACTTATGATTGTGTTCCCGCATACTATGAGCTATAGTGCATAATAAAATGAAGTGGAGTATGGGTAAAATAATCGCGTATTGCCAGGGTTGTCCACAACTAATTAACTAATTAAATGAAGTCTATTGTAGTCCGGGTAAAAAAATCATGTATAGGCAGGGTTGCCTTTAACTAATTACCTTGAATTTTTTATATAAGGATATTTTAATTTTTAGAGATCCCATTTCAAAATTCCTGAAAATTTCCTGAAAACTCGGAATTGTCCATATGTTTTGCATGCAATTGTGTTTCGCTATTAAACAATAGTATTCTGTCTATTTTGTGCCTCCACAAACACATAATTATGTATAACTTTTATATAGTGTAGTCATATATAATTCTATTGTGATTCCGTAAACTGAGAGAATACTAATATTTTATCATGGAAAACATTGTGCTATTAATTTTGGTTCCGTCAATATACGGAAATTGTAGGCGTATATACATGAGTATTTTGTGTTTTTAAACCTAATCAATTATTACTATGATGATGTGAATGAAAATAGAATTGAAAGAATTAATAATGAAAATGACAAATTGTATTCATTTATTTTGAAAACATGACTAAAATTAGCATTTTTTAACTTTTCTTTTTTGTCTTAAGAGATTTTGAATTGTGATATGAATTATATATGCAATAGGGTGCTAGTATGAAAAAAGATGATCAAAGGCTGCTTTAATATTGTATTTACTTACTTATTTTTTAAAATTGCAAGTTTTATTTGCAGTTGATTATTATTATTAATTCCGATTTGAAGTGTGTTTTGTTAATTTGCTTTTTTTTTTTTTTTTTACAAATTCACAACAAAATTCAAAACGAGATGAATATATTATATTTCATTGAAAAAGAATCTTAAATGGTTTTTGTTTTTGTTTTTACTTTTGAACTATGAAATGTTTGTCATTACTTTTGAAACCTTTTAAAAATCATCATCAATTAAAACCATCTTATTACAGTAGTGTCCGCCTAAATGCCCGCCGCCTAAATGCCCGTTTCGCCTTAATGTCCGCTTTTCTTGAGTAACGATTACTTAGAAATGGTCACTTCCTTACCAATCGGAATTCTGGCTTAATGCCCGCTCCGCCAAAATGCCATTTTTTTTGCTTCCCGAACATCGGGCATTTAGGCGGACAGTACTGTACTACCAGTACATTTATCGGTAAAGAGAGATAGAATTCAGTTTTATGCCAGATTGTTATATTGCATATTTGCCTAGTATTTCACTTTTAGAATAATTATTACTCAAAAAATATCTCAAAATGGCTCCAATTACACAAAGCTATGATAAATTACACATTTTTATATTACAGTACATTGAAGCAATAGTATAGAGACTCACATTCACTAGTCTTGGTCTAGACTACAATAATATGGATGATAGCTTGATTTTCACATCATTTGATAATATGGATATTTGATAGGCTTTAAGTCTAGATTAGATAAACAGTTATTGTTTATTTTTATGCTACCTGACTACATGGATAGACTATAATAGGTCTAGATGTCGAGATACTTCATTGTGATGGTGGAAAAGTTTGCAAAAAAATTTATTACACTTTTTGTCTGAAACTACTTAAAATAAGTAATTTCATTACATCTTTTTTTTAAACTAGGCAGGTATGGCACAGCAATCAAGTAGCTTTTATTGATTTAACTGCTCTTACAAAGTGTTATATGATTATAATCATTTTGCTGAGAAACAAAGCAATATAAGCAATAAGCAATAAAGAAAAACTTACTCTAGTAAAATATGAAATATCTGACTCCTTTATCAAATGCTTATGTTATTGGTTGGACAATATCATGTATAGATATATGACATATTGCAGGGTTGGCAACTACCTTGAATTTTTAGGGATATCCTGAATTTTAGCCCCAAAACCTGAATTCCTGAATTTTATCTGAAAACCCTGAATTTAAGAGATACTGGACAAATTGCACTAAAATATCAATTTTGATTATATTATATTCAGTTCAGTTCTTTATTTTATTGCATTTTCAGAGGGTAGACATGGTTAACATTGATTAGTTTGTTAAACATCAACTTAAACTTTGACTTGTATAGAAGTATACATCTTTGGTGGATGTATTATAGCTGGACCAGTAGAATAACGACTGATATTTACTCAAACAAGTAATTTCCTTCTTTTTATTACATTTTTTTAAGACATGCAACATAGCTATTACTAGTTGATAGGCAATTTACCATTCTGCGGTATCATCCTGAATTTTTACCTGAAATCCCTAATTTTGAAGGCATGGATCCTTAAATTTTATTTGATAGGTTGGCAGCCCTGTATATTGTCATCTTCAAATTCAAATTCAAATTCAAAGTCTTTATTCATCCCACAAGGGGAAATTCCATATCAGACGTATAAAAAAGAGAGACATAAAAACACGTCTGGTGTCGCCGGAAGACCAGCGCCTAATGGTAACCATATATTGTTGCTATGATACACTAAAATTTTAACTGGCAGCTCATTTATACTAAACTCATATATGCAATTTTTGATTACTTGTTTGTGTTCATTTTTGTATGTTTTTATATCTTGTTTGCGTTAAGGAGGGACGGAGAGGGGGTAGTCTTAACTTTTACATGAACAAATACATGCGTGACATATTATGAGTGACATATTATGTATGCATTATGATATAGTTTATCTTGTATATTATATACATGTACAGTACATATTTTATTTTTTATGAATAATAGAATATTGAGCTTTATCTTAATTTTAAAAATGTTTTTTTTTTAAATCTTGTTTGTGTTAATGAGGGAGGGAGAGGGGGAAGTCTTAACTTTTGCATGAACAAATACATACATGCTTAAAATTCCTGAGTGACATATTATGTATGCATTATGATATAGTTTATAATAATAACTTTGTATATTGTATACATGTACTGTACATATTACATTTTGTATAAATAATAGAATATTGAGCTTTATCTTAGTTTTCATTACCGAATTAAAATTTCTTTAAAATATTTGTTTTCTATGATGATTTACAATTTACAGTTTTTTGTACAAATTATGCATGCATGTAAGGTAATATTTAATATAACTTAGTTATAAAGATACATTATATAATAATAAAGTCCATATTATTAAAAACTTTAATTTTTTTTAAATATATGTTTACTAGTATAACTTACCTACCTACCTTTAAGAAAAGCTATTACCAAACGTATAATATTTTCTGAGTTTTTTTTTATTTCTTTTAAATTTACAGATAGAATACAATACTAATTCATATATATGTGTATTATATTATTTACTTTGTATGATATGGTAGACAATGTATAAGTACTATCTCAAAATCTAAACGTTAAAATTAACCATAATTCTTAATGCTGACTGATATTGTTCATTTTATATTTAACTATTTTTAGATTTATTATATTCCAAACTGCATTTTATAGCTGTTTACATCTTAAATATATAATACTTGACTTTAAAACAATTAACTATGTACATATTTTGTAGTATATATTATATCAAATTTACATTATATTTGAATGCATCTAAGGCAATAAATTGATGATTTCTTGTCATAAAGTTTGTTTTTGTTGTATATCTTCATTTGGAAATTGTTGTTGTACAGTACATTCTCTATACGGAACACCTTAGGCTTCTTTCAAATCACTCCAATTACCCAGATTTCCTGATTGCTGTCATAAATAATTATTCTTTTTTCAATTTTGCCAACTGACTCAATTGTGCTTGAGTATTACTATTGACTGGATAGGAATTTTCAAATTTCGCCCGGTTGGCGGCTTTTAGCAGCCTGTTCTTTGCGATTTGAAACTACCATGGGAATTATAATATGCTTAGATGTGAACACGAAACCTCCTATTTTTCATCCGTATCCGAGCAGCTAGATGTCAGATCTTACTACTTACCTTAGGATCAGGGATGTGAAAAATGCAGAACAAATAATTGCATTCACCCGGATTCAAACTCGGGTCGTTAGATTCAGAGGAAGACATTGCTACCACTGTACCATTAAGTTTGGGTTATTTATAGGTTGAAAAATCTTCAGTTACCCAGATTTCCTGATTGCTGTCATAAATAATTCTAATCTAGTTCAATTTACCGCTGTACTAGTACCAGTGAACTCTAAGAGATTGGAATGATTTCTAGTCATTTCTCATTTGTTTATTTTTTGATTGACTCACTATTCTGTTTGGGAGGAATAAGGGACGTCACTGTGTATACTTGTAGCAACTGCCATTATCATTAATTATCCCCCTTTGAACGAAGCTGCTTTTTTGGTGCCCTCTCTGGGGGGGGGGGGGGGGGGGGGGGTGGGGGGGG
>JAUEKR010018884.1:0-11149 GCA_031762895.1 Corambe burchi
GTAGTAGTAGTAGTAGTAGTAGTAGTAGTAGTAGTAGTAGTAGTAGTAGTAGTAGTAGTAGTAGTAGTAATAGTTGAATCAGTAGTATTATTATATGATGAATGAGAAAAGCTTTGGACGTAGATACAGATGCAATTGTAATGTAAATGGTAATGTCTATAGCGGCATTTTTTTTTTTTAAACAATCGATTACTCAATACACTCATTCAGTACAAAAATTTCAATGAAATAGATATAAAAACAAACAATCAAGCGAAATAGGAATTAAACATGAGATATATCGAAAATAAATACTGCTTCTATGGATTTTCGTAGGCGCTCCGGTAGATAAGAAAATTGTTTCAACTACCCGGGTTTTCCGAATAGTGAGTTTAAGAAGAGAGAGGGTTTTTTTTTTTTACAATTGGTTATCTATAATAGGTTTTGCTGTATATCCTATGATGAAGTGCATCATAATTCGTTTCGAACGTTTATCCTTTTAATCATAATTTATATAAAATAACACATATTATTACTGAAGTTTCAAACGTCTGTGGACACCATTTTCTTCTTTTTTGACAAACTGCAAATATATTCTAGCCTGACAAGACAGCATTTGTTAAACGTATTGCAATTGGAAGGAGGGGGACGGTAGGGGGAGTGGGGAAAGGGAAGTTGCTCAACAGCTAATACTCACATTCATCATTATTCAGTGAGACAATCTATAATACAATAGTTTGTTGTTGTGTTGTTTATTGTGACCCAACTTTTTTTTTTAAACTGCTAATAGTTATTATAGTGGGAATCAAAGCATCGTTCGTCACGTTGTCCAGCAGCTTAACTGTTTACCTTTGTGAACTACCTTCGCCATTGAATGTTTAGAATATACAATAAATACTTTTAGGTGTTTTTTTATTATTAATATGACATATTAATTAAATTGGAAAGAAACTAAGAGGAATATCTTTAAATGTCGATATATTTTTTTTTTATCTGGACAATCGAAATTGTTAGTTTGGTATTGATTAATCACGCGTTCGATATTTTTAGATAACATAAACTTTGAAATTGTTAAATGTGATTGCATCTGTAAAACAATAGACGAGTGGGAATGTAATGGAAGAGTTGACTAGACGTTGATATTGCAATTCCAAAGAGATATTTTTTTCAAAACGCTTCATTTAGTCAAACAGTGTAACTGGACATGCAAGAAAATACAAACTCCATCCTAAGGCTTTGGGCAAACAAAGCAGCAACTACCTGTACACTTTGGGAAAATGGGGAAATTTTGAAAGAATGATCGACGTGGGAGAAATGACCTTTGAGATTTGAGGGGAGACAAGAGAGAGACAGGAGGGGAGACATAGGAAGACTACTAAGTAACTATTGACAAACGTTTCCGTGTTTACCTGGTCTCAAGGATAAATCCTGTTTCCCCTTCATCCGTGGCGTTGGTCAGATATCTTTGCAGCATACTTTTGTCTGAGGATTGTTGTAGCAGATACTACACTGGTCATCCCTTTGCTTGGACACTGCCCTAGGTCTAGTGGACAAACACACACAACACGAATTCAGTCTTAGACTACATTATCGCAACCCTAAGTAAACGTTGTCATCTGTCTACAATAGACATTGCTCGGAAGCTTCTTTTTTTTCACCAAAGAATGCACTAGTAAAAAGCATTGATAAGTACATTATTAATAAGGGAATGAAGAGAGAAAAGGAAGAAATAGCTTTGGTATTATTTAATATCATAAGGCTTATGTAATTGTTTTCTGAGATTCTAAAGGATGCTTTATTTCAAAGATGATTAAATATAATAGATGTAGTTATGTAATGACGTACTTTTTAATAATATACAATCAAATGCGATTTCTTATTCGCTCATAAAAATGATGAAGATGGTTATATTATGAAACACATATTCGTGAATGTATGCCAAATTGGTTTTAAGCTCTTCAATGAAGAGATCATTATTATTCATTATACAATATGTTATTGTTGGGGTCTTTTAATATTTGAATAGCTAATAGATAATCCAGCATTATCTGTAAATTTCCAGGCATAATATCATATCACCATAACAATTTCAATGCAAATAGAACCTAATTGCTGCTGATTATTACCACAAATCATCATATTAAAATCATTATACAATTCATTATTTCAATGAATCCCATTACATGGTATTATTAATAACCATTCCAAAATAGCAGATAAACATTTGTAAAGAATATTATCTGACTAGTTATTGTTTTTTTTCTAAATTGAAACGAAAATCGCTAGAAGTAAACTGCCAAAGAAATAAAAGAGGAGAGAATCATTTTAATGTCAACCCCACAAATTCCGTACAAACGCATGTATGTTCCGTCTGTTTCGTTGATAAAGAAGGGAGCGTCTATTTTTTTGCTATCATATATTGATATTCTGTCCATTTGCCCGCCCACAAATCGCGTCAATTTTATGCATAACTAAATAAGGCAAAGATCATGCATAATTCCGTGATGTAGTATGGGTGCACAAATTCACTGATTATTTCTGTTTAATGGCGAAAAGCCTTTTCGCTATTATCGTAATCATAGCACAAATTCACTGATTATTTCTGTTTAATGGCGAAAAGCCTTTTCTCTATTATCGTAATCATAGAAACATAAAATTGATTATGTCGCTGTGCGTTGGTTGTGGGTTTGGAACCTTGGTGTGTATCTGTTTGGCCCTGCTATTGTTTACTTGCAAACCATAAAAATTGCACCGCATTTGTTTGTCTCCTCTGTGAAAAGTTTACATTGGCTATTTTGGTAGAACGAAGTCTATCTATTTGAACCATCTCATTTCAGCTATGTATTGCTAATGTAGCGACATTGTTTATATGAATTAAGAACCATTTGATGCTAAACAACCAAACAGTTAAAGTATTGTCATTTTAATATGAATTATAGTTTACTTTCTATCTCTCCCTCTCTCTCTCTCTCTCTCACTCTTTCCCTCTCTCATTCTCTCTCATTCTCTCTCTCCCTCTCTCTCTCTCTCTGTTACACCCAGCCGGTGATATTGATGGAGATAATGCACCCGAAATTTGGCATTTAATTATGTAATTTGAATTAGAAAATGGGCTAAATAAAGAATGGTGTACGCCGATGAATATCTAGAGATTTAAATGATGCAAATAATAAATGGAAATTTGAGATTAAACTGATGCACGAACTCAGCGCTGCAGCGATAGCAAAAACACATTAAAAAAAAAACTACCGAATTGCTCAAGCATGTAAAGCTATCTAGTCAACGATTTATGGCCAAAATAATAGATTTGAAAAAAAATGCATAACTCATCTATTTGACAATAGGGGATAAAGCTTTGAATTGAAACTTGATATGATTTAGAATTTGATTTCTGAAGGAAGTTCCTGAGATCTTATCCTCGTGTTTTGTGCTCTCCAAAAGATAACGGTGTATGGTTACATACACACGAGTTGATAAACGCCTCAAAGGCAACGCGTTCTTCTTCTCTAAACTTTGTTCATTTTTATACACATTAATATTAATAGTAATAGCATTCATGTCTACATTATACGAGTCGTATCTTTAATTCGGGTTGCAATAAGAAAACATTACAAACACGTAGGTGGAAACCTTTGCATCGGTAACAATGTAATATAACTCTGTGTTCACTATTATTAATGTTAATGTGTGTTTGTTCATTTTGAATACATAATAATAATTTGTATTTTGTATTTAACAAACTTAACATTTATCTATTATATAAAACGTTTCAATGGCGCCATTGTCAAAAGAGAAGGAAAATTACTCATCAAACATAGCTTGTCTTTTAACTTTCAGTTTTTGACTTGTTAAAATAACTTTCATCCCAGTTGCTCTGATAGAACTAAATATTTTAATATAAAAATGACTATTAGTATTTGGAAGAGATAAATTGCTATATATTTCCGTAGATATTAATAATTAGATAGAATAAATGGAGAATGGTGTACATCGCTTATAATCTGGAAACTCAAACTATGCAAATAATATGAGGAAATTTAAGACGAAACTAATGTAGGAACCCAGCGCTACAACGATAGCAAAAACACATTTAATAAGAAAATAACTACTGAATAGCTCAAGTATATAAAGCTATCTTAGTCAACGCTTTAGATACAGTCAAAATAACAGCTAAATGCTAGTGTATCAAGCGATCATAGTTATTTATGTATCGAAAACTGCTTTTGACTTTATTATTGCCAGGTAGTACGAAACCTTGTCACCTTTCCTCTTATTATCGATATCATCACAATGACTTTTCAAGTATGCACTGAATTACCTTTTCCTTTGGATGACTATTATCATAGACATTTAACCATCATAGCAATAGGTCTAATATTGACTCAGTACTTAGTATGGAGCTAGACTCACTGAAGCGGTTTCCATCTTGCATGATATAATGGCATACCGGTACTTGTTATGCCCAGGACATGGCAGCTATGCAGCGTCAATTACAATCGTATTTTCGACAAAATTTGTATTGCAAAAAAATATGTTTGCTGTTGTTGTTTTGTTTGATAGTAATCTATGTGTGTTGGTTTGCTTAGTTTTTAATTTATTTGTTGTAGTTTTTTTTTGTTATGTTAACGGTTGTTGTCATTATATAATAATAATATGTTCTAGTTGTTTTTAAGTTTTGTGTTGTTGTTTTATTTAGGAGGATAGTTACCATCAGGAATAGGTAGAGCAAGGGACATTTTGGCGAATTGTTCAGCTTAGCATTGTTTTGAAATTGGTGATATACCATCGAATGATGATCATCACGAAAGTTTTTGTTAAGACATCTATTGCAGTAATGGCATATTATTAGTAAACGCGATATCATATTTACACTCGATACAAAGTATTTATGTTGAAACCTATAATAGGTAACAGTATATGAAGCAGTGTAGCTCAACGACTTAAGATAATGGTAGTATTATGTAAGACATAATAGGCACTTTTGTTCGATTCAACAATATGCGATTAAGTAATATGATACATTTACAAAATAGACCTAAACCCGACAGTGTTTCATTTGAATCGAAACAATTAATTTTGCAAAATCATTTTCGCAGGCGAAACAATTAAAACATTGTATTGGAATGGGTCTATAATTTGGAATAATTAGTAGAATTCCCAAAGTATGTAATAAGATCTCTTCTTTGAGCTACCTGATGAATACGATAGCAAGGTGTTGAAACATCGGCTATTATGTAGGATTATTATATCATTACATTCTTCACTCCTGTCATAACATTAATTTGCCACCCATTGTCATTACTACTTTTCAGCACAGTAATTCTGTTTATTTCTGAACAGCTTCATTTTTTTAATTGTAATTTTGATTTGTGTTATTATTTTATTTTAATGCATTTTGAAATTTCGATTTTTTTATCATTTTTTTTTTTACTTTTTTTTTGCATGCATGGATTATTGGAACCTTCTTTATTGAAGAGTATTCTGTAGTCTAGTACTAAGGAACTCAGGTCGTGATCAAGAGGTCGTTGGTTCAAATCCGCTTTGCGATTTTTTTAAGCACAGTTCCTCACCCCACTCGGTTGCAATGAGAACCTGGATATACGCAGAGATTGATATTGTCAGAATGCTAGAATGACACATCTTTCAGTAAGCTCTTCTGTATGTTCCACGAGGAGTTAAGATAGTATTGAAAAAATCCGACCTGCCGAGGACCTCTTTATAATGCGCTTCCTGCATATAAAAATAAGGAGGAGCGTTATATAAATGCTATATTCAATCTTTAGAATTTGAAGAGCTCTCAGATTTAGTGATATCACTCTATTTCTCAGAATCATGAAGCCAGGTGGCTAGAATATTAATGCTTTGGTTGTTTCAGATTTTTTTAAACTGGTGTAAAGTAATTCATACGAAGAACCACATTCAATAATAAGATAAATATTACTTATTTAAATAAACGTACATCGACATATTACAAACTAAGTTATTATGTAAACATGTATAAATTCCAAACTTCAGTACTAGCCTCAAAGTTTGTGAAAAAAAATGTATGGGTTTTTTTTTAGAGTACGCTAGGTTGTCATACTATATCATATTCTTTGGATGTTCTTATTATTTTTTTACTCTATTGGTATGGTTAATTTTAAAGTCAATATACTAAATTATCGAATAATATATCATTTTATATTTACTTCAGACTATTTATCATAATTTCCTTCGTTTATTAACTCCTCAATTCCCCAACCCCTCTTACTTTCCCAAAACTTTTGTTGTTGCTTTTTGCTGTTGTTTTTTTATTGTCATGACCTCACTTAATATAGATTTTTGTTCCCACTTTTTTATTTGCCTTGTTTCCATTCTCCATGTCCTGATTTTATTTAATTCTCCAGTAAGTTTTTCACTTCTATCTAACATTATTTACGTCTCTACCTAGTGTTCGGTGCCCATAATTTAAGTTTAAACCAAACATCTCTGCTCTCGTTCTTAACATCCTTCCTCCTGCAACGAATCCCCACCCCCCCCCCCTACTTTTTCACCTCAATAAAAAGGATATAATCACTTCAGCCAGTTAGACTCTGTTCATTCTTTTTTTACAATTTTTTTTTACTAGATAGTTCTTTTTTTTTTTACTCCATCCCACCACCTTTATTCTTACTTGAACTTCTCGTTTACATTGGCATCTCTTGTTTCCAAAGAGAGCTTCAGGAGTTGACATTAATGAGAACTCGTGCATCAATTTACGCTATCAGGCTTAAGGTGATGCTTTGGGGATGTATCTCCGCGTTGACATGCAATACCCTAAAACACACATCACACCCGTCGGAGGAAGAAATCCATCCGCAATGAAGAGCGGGTTGGACTGGCGGAGGAAGACAACGACAGGCGCCATGTTTACTCGACCAGACTGGCTAGACTGACCTTGGTTGATATTTGATATCTCTGCGACTTACACGTTAAACTGAGAATGTTGACTAATAGACTCTGGACTTTACCTCTATCAATAATTTATATTAACGCTATGATATTAGCAAGTAAAATTATAAAAACGAACGATCGTTTGGTTATTTTATCATCACAATTATCAATATGAATGCCAATATGATGATGATGCCTAACAGTATCTCAACAATCATCATGATAATCATCATCACGAACACAATGCAATTCAAATTTAGATTCAAAGCAAAATTTTGTTATATCCAAATTTAATTAAGACATACTTTTTTTTTCAGAACACTAACTGCGTTGCCAAAATCCAACGCTTGATACTCAGTTATTATCACCATCACTAAAAATAATCACCATCATTATCGTTAACACTAAAAGCTATCACACTATCTATTATTATCACCATCATGATTACCATCATTATCATTATTTACACACCTACTGTTGTAGCAATGGGAAGGATCAAATTATGATGTTTACTCCACAAAGTCAATTCATCTCAATTTGTGAACTAGTTATCTTTCAATATGTGATGCTTAATTCCATTTGATAACTTTTTCTTGTGAGTACATTGACAACATACGCATTATTTCATTGACAAGAGCATACTTACTTTCAAACATCATAAAACTAAACTTATAATCAAACTTTATGTGACATAACATCTACAATGATTTGTTGGATCTTTTTTTCTAAGTGGATATAGTGTCTGTCGTTATGGAAGTAACTCATTCAAAGATTATTTGGGTACTGGACAGTCCTGTATGAAATCATTGTATCACTACTATACTAATTTTTTTTTAAATATTAGTCTTTTGAACCAAGCGTCGACCGGAAGTCCAGTGCCGCCAACGAAGCAATTAATAAAAATAGCCTTGCACAATGGGTAACCACAAAGCCTCTTCCGCGGATGGAAACCGGAACCATTCGATCCGGAGTCCACTGCCTTGCCAGATCAGTCACCGAGACAACTTAGCTTTTGGTCAATTGGGTTGCTAATCAAACTCTTCAGAGCGTTCACATAGTGGGAAAAGTATGTACCTAATAGTAAGAGGTAAACAAACAGCTTATTATTACGATCAATATAATTTTCCCAATTGTAATTCTTGAATTTTCTGGAAGCATGAAGATCTTTATTAATGGATTCAAATTATAAAAGTGATGAATGCTTTGGTATGATTCGGATTAAGGCTCATGAATATGTTGTTGTTTTCACCACACTAGACTATGTACTGCTTCGTTGGATTGGTTTGTTCATTTTTTTTATATTCTTCATCAATTATTCCATTATTTGGCAAATTTAGCCAATTAAGTCACTGAAAGTTTAACATATTATTGACATTGGAATTTTGTTGTTGAATGTAACTGGTAATGCGGTTGGTCTGCAGCTCAAGCTACTCGACCATAAAGAACTTTTCTGTCAAAAGAGAAAAACAAAATGATTAATATAATATATAATATTGTTATACCGTACCTTGTGGGCCATGTTAAATCGCCCATACTCTCCTCGATTATAAATTATAGCCATTTTTGTTCCCATCTCTATTTCCTTCATCTTTCCTTTGGATCTTTGATTGTGATGAAGTTAAATGCAGTGCTATAATATTATATTAAATGGGTACAAAAATATATCTTTAAAATATATATTACCTTCTTTAAATTCTCCTTTGAATGGCGCAGTCAATGTCGAAGATGGCTCGAAAGATATATCATTATAATAGCGTTTAGTTTTGTCGCTTTAAGTTATTAACACAAAGAACATTCCGTGATCAATCTCTATAAATCAAAACAGTGTGATACGCTAGCAGAGCCTAGTGAGATCTAGGAGTGTGATATACCCTACACCTAGGCTATTAAAATGGAACATAGAATGATACAATGGGTTTCATAAACTAATGAATGAAAAATAAAATCATAGTAGCTTTAGAAATTCTAATATTTGATAGTACTATTTAATAGAGTATAAGCCTACTATCTGCGTGCATGAGTCATTATTTCACATCTTACTAGATCTAGTTGAATGTCAATCGATGCCCTGGAGTGAAAACAACCATAATCTGATACTACAGGCAGGACTTCACTCTAGATCTAGTACAGATATTGTCCAGATTAAGAAGAAAAAAAGAGCTCTTATTGGACCAGAAGGTCGATGAGGTCGGTACTTATCCTCGGTTCCCATAGCGCACGAAAGCGAAGATAAACTGTCTCTCCTGAATAGGACGCCTGTCCATAGCATATTTACGTTGCCAGTGTTGTTAATTGGTACTCGTTTTAACACATGAACTGGATGATGAATGAATGAAAAGTGTCTTATCCAATGGCAACACATCTCAATATCATGACCGGTGATCGAACTCATGACCTTATTATCACGATGTTACAATGAATTTTGAGTGAACAACACAACATACCTTTAATACGAAAATACACTAGCTCAGGCTTTGCATATCATGTTTTATTCTTATTCTTGAAGCAAATATTACATCGGTTGTTGACCAAAATATATTTTTCTGACATTGTAATCAAATCGTTCGTCACTAAAACATTTGAATGTAATGTATCCATACACTAAAATTCTACATGTCACAGATATCCTTTTGTCACCAAACAACGAAAACATGCTACAAACTGTGGGATGAGAAAGTGTTAGGAAATAAATATGATTTTATTTTCATGGATCACCCTCACCGCACTAAGGGCCTAATTCATTGAGCGAGACTTAAGCGAAGACTATAATAGACGTTTGTTTAATATTTGGATAGCTTACAAAGCTATTTAGTACGCGATTTCAGGATAATCTTTAAGTCTTTTGTCTAAGTCTCGTCCCATGAATCAGGCCCCATAATATGTTTAAACGTTCAAAAATGTGACTTCGTTTCCATTAGTATGAGCAAAGAGAATGTTAAAGGTATGCGATGAAATGCAACGCGTGTGTTAAAAGTTATATGCGGGCTCTAATGGGAAGGTCTAGATAGTAAAGAGATGCTAAAAGAAACTATTTATAGGCTGGCCGTCCATCAAATGTCGAACGAATTGGTTGGGAATCAACTGATAGCATTGTTTTCTCAATGTTTAAGGCGGCAATAGTTTAGCTGGTAGGTCGTGGGTGGCAGCCATGGTGAAGGTTGCAGGTTCAATTCCCATTTTGACAACTTGCAGTTTTTGTGTGAAGTTTGTTTTGTCGTGTGTCTTTGTTTCTTGTTGTTGTTGGGGTTTTTTAATAGGGGTTTTGTGCTGTTGTTTCGTTGTTTTTGGGTGATCTTTTTACCCTTGTTATTCAAGAGCAAGTAAGTTGACGCCAATTGCCATATTAACACGGGTGGAATACAATAAGGTACCTGGTCATTGAGACATCTGGGTCTTTTCAGGGAAAAAAAGTAACGGCGTTTCACAAGAGACACGCACAAATTAGAATGCTCGCTGTTGGTTAGCAATATAGAAGGGTTAAGGTTATGGTTATTGTTAGATAGGGTTAGGAGAGGGACTTATTCTCTGGTCAGCTTGGGTGATGGTTACGATTAGGAAGTTAATTATGTGTTAAAAGGTTAGGTCGGATGCTAACTTTTAAGAAGCGAGCTCTGAAATTTCAAATAACCAAATTCATTTGTATCGCACTGAAATGTAACCATGGGACATGAAAGCGTTTTGGCCGTATTCTATTTATTTATAGACTTAAAATATCCTCATTCCCCTTCAAATAACACAGAAAATTATAAGTCTGTAACAAACAGAAGTAATAATTCATATTTATATCGGTCTGCTTGTCGCAAATGAAGACGTTGTTACTACAGTTACAGTAGTAACACTATTTGAATTCTTGGGTATTTTGTAAGTACTTATTATCTCAATAATTATCATTGGCGCTCGCCCACCTGTGTCTAATTATGTATTGTCTGGTCTCATTTCCATGAAGTTTGCAATTTTTTTTTTTTAAATATAATAATTGCATAGTTAAGATAGCTATACGTTATTACTTTTTGCTACTCTTCCCTTTTCTTCCCCTCTCTCTCTCTCTCTAACTCTAACTCTCTGGTTCTCTCCTCCTCTCTCCCTCTCTCTCTTTTACTTATTTCTCTCTCGTTTCATTTTCTGTCTCTCAATATATCTATTTTCTTTTAGCACACTCTTCCTCTCTCTCTCTCTCTCTTTCTCTCTCTCTCTCTCTCTCTCTCTCTCTCTCTCTCTCTCTCTCTCTCTCTTTCTCTTTCTCTCTCTCTTTCTCTCT
>JAUEKR010019438.1:0-11140 GCA_031762895.1 Corambe burchi
TGGAGACAAATCGAATTCTGATAAATAGAAGTCATTTGCGTTTCCCACCCAATTTGAATTATCCGGACTGCACTGTAAGTACAGTGATTTTTTTCCCCAGAAGTCTAAAGGCAGAAACAGCAGGCAGGTACTTGTAAAAGTTTACAATGTGAGAAGAATTAATACAATCCTGCCAAATATCAATAGAAGCAATGATCAATCAAACATAAGTGATATTGATTCAGACAATTGTTTATACTACAATGAGAAAATTGAAGCTCTGTGTTTTAGTATCATCATGGTAACAATAAGGCTTAAAAAGAAGGTCCTTACACTTGTACACTTGTTTGAAGATTTGTACAACAATGATGTATACACATAAAGATACCATAATAATAATAATAATAATACATTACCCACTCAACCCATACATTGCCAAACCCAACCTCCCCCCATCCCCCCACACACTTTATCTCACGTCAATCCAGACCAACGGTGTAGGTACGAACCCCAACCACCACCAGCTTGAGCACCCCCGACCTGAAGAGAGTCATCACCTTCGGCCACCGATTGGACTTGGGCCTTTTCTTCAGGACTAAGTTTGAGCATGGTTGATAGGACAGGCACCAGTTGTGCTTTCTTGTCTCCGACTTTGGGGCACACAAACTGCAAGAACACGTTCTTCAAGTACTCCATGTTCTGCATCTCCGTCTCCCGCTCAGCATTCCGCTCCATCCTCCGAATCTCACCCTTCAGGATCTTTGCCTGTTCAGTCAAGCGGGAGACCGACTCTTCGCTCTCACTAAGTAGTTCAGTGAGGTGGTCGATCCTTTTTTGCGAAGTGATAAGATTCTCCTTGAGCGACTCTTCATCCACCACTGGAGTGGACGTTTTGATCCCCGGAAGTTGATCCATGGGAGTGGACAGCAGCTGCTCTAAAGTCACACCACTACTGCTATTATTACCGTGGCTGGTCAGATGAGCTTTGGATGCCTTTATTGGCTCAAAGTCAACAACCTCCGACCCCTCTCCTTCCTGTCTCTCTTCTGCAGGGTGGGAGCTGATTGGGTAGAATTCATTAGGGGATATAGACTCGCTCACCACAGTCACTTTACCACGCGTAGTAGCAGCCTGTCTCTGAAGCTGTTGGATCTCACGCTGAAGGCGCACATTTTCCATCTCAGATGAATCAAGCTGCCGTTGGATCAGTGAGACCCGATGTTCATTCTCTTCTCTAAGTAGCTGCGTTTGCTCCTTGAACTTTGACATTTGACCTTTCCGACTGGTCTCTAAGCCAGACACCTTTTCTTGCAGTTCAGAAATAATGGCCGTTTTGCTGGAGGTGACCTCGTCAAGACGAATCCGGTATGATGCCTCCCTCTCCTCCATGTCAGAAATGATCTTCGAGTGCCTCTGAGACAATCGGTCGTGGTCTTCCTGTAACTGCTCCATCTCAAGTTTTGATGCTTGTAAATTCTCCTGACTCTCCTCTAGCTTTGACTTGAGCTGATCTATCACCTTCTCCAGTCGCTCTTTCTCCTGCTTACTCTGGTCAACAACCGCGCTGTCTGCTGGCGATTTACTCGATTTCTGCTGCCGCAAAACGCTGTGAGCACGAACTTTGTAGCTGTCAAATTCGGCCTGCACAGCCTTTAGTTCACTTCTTGCCACATCAAGGTCGTCCGTCAAGGTGATAACTTTCTGCTCCAGTGATTTCACTGTCCGTTGACCACTGTCACCTAAATTCCTGATCTTTTCCTGAAGTCGCTGATTGTCCTGGGCCATGTCAGACAGTTGGATCTTGTAATGTTCGACCTGTTGACTGGCACTCTCCAACTGACCTTTTGTCTGGGCGTCCGTGGCCCTGCGTTCCGTCTCAGACTTTTTAGCATCAGCCAGATCCTTCTTGCTTTTCACCAGCAGCTGCTTGAGCTTCTCGGCCCTCTCTTCAGCCTGTCTGCGCTGATCTTCAGTAGCGTCTTTTTGTGTCTGGATGAGTCCTATTCTCTCTTCTTGCTTGCTGACTTCTGATGTGAGTTCAGACAATTTTGAGTCCCGTTCTGAGATCTGGATGTTCAGACTTGAGATAGTCCTTTCGTAGTCAGCAATCTCTAGGTCAAGCATGCTGTTCTGCTTGACGGACTGCTGTGCAGAAGAAAGTTGGTCTTCAATCTCTTTAAGCTTGCCTTCTGTTTTACTTAACTCGTTTTTGTGCTCCTCTTCTTTCGTTTTCAGTAGGGATGTCACTTCCTTCGCCTTTGATTCGGCAATCTGCTTTTCTTTGATCATCTCTTCCAGCTGAAGTCTCACTGCAGCCATCTCCACCTCAGTGGCCCTCAACCTTGTGCGAAGCTCATCAGAAGTGTTCTCTTTACTTTTCACGTCACTCTTCACAGAATCCATCGTTTTCAACATCTTGTCTCGCTCATCTCTCTCCGTCGCGAGTTGACCTTTCACCTCAGCCAGCTGAGCCACTAAGTTCTCAACATCCTTTTGAGCAGTTTGGCTTACTTCCCTTTCCCGTTCAAGTTCATCTTGCTGAGAATCAACAGTGGCTTGGATTTCCTTAAAATTTTCTTGCAAAGTGCCCAGCTGCTCAAGGTTGGCACTAGACACATCTAGTTTGGCACGTAACTCTTCAATTTCACATTTGGCCTCTTCCATCGACTTCATCAACAGACTGACTTCTTTTACAGAGGCATCAAGTTTGGAAGTTTTGTCTGCAAGCTCTTTCTTGATCTTGATGACAATCTGCTTGAGCTTGGCGTTCATCTCATCTTTTTCTTTCAATTGCTGCTTCAAACCATCCGACACAGAACTGTCAGTGGACTCCTGGAAAAGGAAAATAAGAGAAAATAAAGAGACACTTGAATAAAAATATATTTGACAGCTTACTGAAGAGCTATTTCATTAATGAAACTCATTGTCGGTGATTAAAATGGTTTAAGAAAGATTGAATCATGCTCACGATGCACTCACAGGTGTAATCCCTCACACATGAAATAACCCTACCAGGATGATTCAATGATTACAGTAGACCTCGACTATTGCAATATCGGCTGTAGCAAAGCCTCATTACGAAGGATCTTTAAGAAATATCTTTTTTCCTTTTTAAATGATGGTATAAAAACCTCTGAAGTAGCGAACATCAGCTGGCCAAGACCTTGGGGGTAGCGAAGCTGTAAGTTAAAACCCTAGGCCTAACCAACTAAAAAAAAAAAGTGTAAACCTGACTGGTTTTCTGCATTGCGATGCCAAAGGCTGTGCGGATGAACTGAGTATGTCAATGTGCAAGGGAGGGTGCTTGGTTGCTACAGTCATGAATTCTATCAGTGGGCAGTGTTACGTGATGTCTACCCTACGCACACAGACCAAAACGTCATCATTTTTCACATTAACGATTAATGCCCAAGTAATACTGCATTCTGCTATAGTATTAACTTTAGCTTTATATATTTATTCACTTTATTTATTTAATTATTATTATAATTAATTTTTAAATGTGTTTAAATTTTCCAAAATGTTTGTTAATGCGCCTTAGAGCATGTGAATTCATATTCAAATGGATTTGGCGCCATATAAATGAATTATTATTATGATTGTATTACTTACCTTCAGTTGTTGTACTTTTGTCACTTCCACCTGAGAGGCAGACAGCTGAGCCTCAAGAGATTTGCATTCTTCCTTGGCCGCATCCAGCTGTCCGCTCACCTCTGACATCTCCTTTTCCAACGCCGTGTTCTTCCCACACAGCGTCTCTCTCGTCTCTTCTGACTGCTTCAGACTGGCCCGCAATTCTCCCAATTCTTTCTCCACAGCGGACAATTCCTCAGTAAGCCTGACAACCTCTTTCTCAGAGTCTTCAAGTTTCCCAGCTAGTTGGGCGTGAAGATTCCCTTCCTCTCCAGACTTCTCAGTCAGCTGCTCAATCTGGTTCTCAAGAGCTGAGCATTTTTCTGTCACTTCATTGAGGCTCACACTCATTTCCTTGATTCTAGACTCTAAATCTGTCTTAGCCTCAACCGCTAATTTATATTCCGACTGCACTTCGCCCAACTTTTCCTCAGATGCTTTCAATTTAATCCAGATCTCTTCATTTTCTTTGTGTAATTTTTCTGAGGCTTCTTTATTCATTTTCTCTACCTCTAGAGCCTTGGATTTCAGCTGCTCATTCTCAGATTCTAGCTCTTCCAGCTTATTCTTAGAGACTTCAAACCCTTCCTTTTCTTTAGCCAAGAGTTGCTCCACTGTTTCCAGACTATCCCTCAGTGAGGAAATCTCATCGTTCTTCTCATGTAGTTGACCGATCAAGTCCGAGTTGGAATCTTCCGCAAGGCTACTGCTGTTTCTCATCGTCTCGTTTTCTTCTTCAAGTAGTGTCAACCTTTGCTTCAACGCTTCAACCTTGCGGCCATAGTCTTCCACGGACACACTCAAATCCTTCTTTTCCATTTCAAGGTCGTCACATGATTTGCCACTTAATTCCAAAGCCTCAGTGAGCTGCTGATTCTTCATCTCCAAACTCTGAACAGATTCAATCAGATTTTCTTGTTCACATTTCATCTTCTCTAATTCATCATTTTGTGACTTTAAGTCGTCTTCCTTCCGTGTGAGCTGCTCTTCCATCTGCTTTTTACTACTTTCTATGGATGCAATGTGACTCGTCAGTTCTTCTGACTTTAATTCAAGCGCTGAGACATCTTCTCTCAGTTTAGAATTCTCAGTTGCGACGTTCTCCATTTTCTGTAACAACTCAATTTTCTTCTGGGCGAACTCATCGAGTTGTGTGTTTGCAATCGACAGGGCTTCTTCTTTTCCTTCTACAGAGTTGTTCAGCTGTTGAAGAGATTCCTGCAGATCCTCACACATTTTGATCTTCTGGGATAGCTCAGCTTCCAAGTTTTGCTTAACTGTTTGAAGCTCCTGGAGTGAGTTTTCAGCAAAATTGCATTTGCTCTGCAGGTCAGCTATCTGTTCACTGTACAAGGTGATATCATTGCTGCTGCTGGTGGATGTCTCATCGTACATCTCTTTCAGTTTATCATATCGGTTTTTTGATTCTGATAAAGAGTTTGATAAATCCAATATCTGGGTAGTTACAGAAAAATAAAATAAAAAAAGGTATGAGAAATATGAGTAAATGTGAAAGAAAGAAATACAGTAGTGTTCGCCTAAATGCCCGCCGCCTTAATGTCCGCTTTTCTCGTGGAACGATTACTTAGAAATGGTCACTTCCTTACCAATCGGAATTTCAACTTAATGCCCGCTCCGCCTAAATGCCCGTTTTTTCTGTTCCCTGAGCACCGGGAATTTAGGCGGACACTACTGTAATAGTATATTTTGTCCTATTTGCAAGAAACCTCAAGGCAATACATATCATTATTATTAATAGGATAAATGACTATAGAACCACATCTAGGGTTCGTTTTCATCTTGCTCCATCGATTTTGTGTGTGGTTAAAATGTAATAACTTTCTGCTTAAACTGCTGACTCTTGATTTAGTCTCTTCAGAAATGAATGGTCATGGTCATGGTCATCCAAATATGTAAAATATTCATTGGAGTTAAACATCAAAATTACAGTGAAACCCCTGTTTACGACACCCCTGTATTGTGACATTGATCTCAGGTCCCAAAGTAATTGCACTTTATTACTAGTAACAAAAAAAAAAACCTGTTGTTGTGACATACACTTCGTTTAACCCCTGTATAACGACGTCAAAATATTACCAATCGTAACGAAAATCATCAAAATCACTAGTCTAGTGTCTAGGTCTAGATAAACCTTCCACTATCTAAGATAGATACCATTATATCTAAACTAGACTAATCTAATGCAGACGTCTAAATAGACTCTAGACACTAGAATCTATCAAAAATCTCATACAATGAGAGATTTCCGCCTACAAAATGACGCGGCGATATTTTGACGCACATTTTCCTGCCATTTTCAGACACCCTTGGATAGCAACATAGGAGGTCCGTCTCAAGGCATGTGGTTATACATGGATTTCACAGTATACACCAAGGGTTTATGCATGAAGGATACTAATCACGGTCATCTCTTAAGCACGGATAACTCTACATAGAAGCCTTAATAAAGTTGAATGTAGTTGGGGGCTCAGTGGTATGATGTCTGCCTGTGAATCAAACAACCTAGGTTCGAAACAGAGTGGAAGACAATTTGTTCAGCCTTTTTCACATTTCTGTTCCTAATATAGGTAGGATCTGACATCTAGTCTGCTCAGATACAGATGAAAAATTAAAAGGTCACACGTCTATATCTCATTATCATCACACCAAACACCAGGTCTGTGCATATATAGGTAGGTAGTCATAAAACTCAACTCTTCTCAGTTGTCAAGTCTTTTCTTATATCAGTTATGTGATTGTGGACTTTTCTTATATCAGTTATGTGATTGTGGACTTTTCTTCAGTAGCAAATTTATTCAGGCTATATCTAAGCAGGTTACAAAACCATGGTGGTTTAAAAATCACAAAGACTAAGAGGAGGCTGTTGGAAGCTGCCAACAGGCCAAAAATGTGAAAAATTCCGACAAAGTCACCCAGTTAACAATAATACTAACACTTAATCTCAGTTGACAGGAAAAAAAGTACAGGAAGAAACACATGCAAAAAAAAAAAAAGAAAAAAAAAATAGCCAAAAAGAAAACGTAAGAAAGATAAGCAAAAACAAAATATTTCATTAAAAGGAATGGTGAAAAAAAAACAAAAAAAAAACAAGCAGAACTGGGAAAAAAATGTGCTAGCTAGCTTCAGCCACATAGAGAAACAAAAAAAAATCACTAAAATTAAATCTCACCTTGTTCTCCAGTTCATCGGCGTAGGTTTGACGCTCAGCAACAGCCGTTTCATACTCTCCCATCTTCTCACTGATATCAGCCAGTTTGGTTTTAAGACTTTCATTCTCCGCCTGGCATTTGGTCAACTCAGAACTCACACATTCAATCCGTCCTTCCATCTCTGTAGCTCTTTCCAAGTTTGTATCATAATCTTCTTTCATCGAGTTTTCTTTGTCCTGCGCCAACTCCAAGCGGACAGCCATCGCTTCTTTCTCCCTTTCCACGTCTTCCTTTTCTTTCCGCACCTCCTCCAATTCACGCTTCAACCCTTCCAGAGCAATCGATCCGTCCGCTTTAGCCGCCAGCACTGAATCCAATTCTGATTGCAGACGTGACTTCTCCTTGATGATGTCGTCAACCATGGAGCCCATTTCTTTCATCTCGTCGGTAACTGAATGATCGTGCTGGTTCATTTTGAACACCTCATCCTGGAGAGAGTCCCGTTCAGAGATGGCCTCATTGAGAGAGGACATTAGGTACTCCAATTCTTTCTTCAACGCAATGTCCCGATTGAAACTTTCCTCAAGCTCTGCAGCCACTTGGTTTTTCTCCTCTCTCAGCATGCCCATCATGTTCTCCCATTCTCTCATTTGGGCCTGAAGCTCTTCATTCTCTCCACGTAGACTGTCTCTCTCTGCTTGGGCTTCTTCCATCTCAAACGTAGACGTCTCTTGCTGCTCAGCCATCAGGGCAACTTTCTCCTCCAATCTGCGGCAATTATTCTGCAGCGTAGTCAGGACTTCAGGGTCTGCTACAGTGCCATTATTTAAAGAAGTAGAAGACCCCCATAGTGACAGATCAGTTCTTGATCCACCCAGAGTGGTACATGATTCAGTCTTTGTTTGAGTGGTACTTTGAGATTCAAGTTTCAACTTGAGGTCTTCGTTTTCTCTCTCCAGTTCAGAGATTTTCCATTTCAAAGAGTCAGAGTCATCTTCAACGACGTGTGCCGAGACTTCGATGGACTTGACCAAAGTCTCCGTGTAAACTTGTCCATGTTTGGCGGTGGGACTGGTTGGAGTTTCTTCCCATCCTGAATCTGTGCTGGGGCTTACCACGGCGTCTGCATCATTCAACGGCAAATCCACCTCCACAGGAGGAGCGGAGACATTCAGCGGCAAAGCCTTTTCATCCACTTTGTCTTCAGTAATGGCAGCAACAGTGGAATTCTCTAGGTCAGAGATTTTGAAGCGGGCATCTGCCAATTCCTGCTGCAAGTTTTGAATGACGTCAATGGTGAACTCTTTACCTAGTGTGGATTCATAGTCTGTCAGTTTTGATTTTGTCATTTCAAGCTCCTGCTCAAGATTTTTAATCTTTAAATGAAGCTCTTCTTCTTCTTTTTCTTCTTCTTTGTCAACCTTTTCTTCGCTTCCATCTTCAATGTTTTCAATTTGCTGCTGTTTTTCTTCTTCACGTTTTTCTTCCTTTTCAGATAATTCTGCCGTTTTCTTCTGCAGGTCTTCTGAAGCCTGTTTCAAGTCACCTTCCAACTCACACTTTTCCTTCTCAAGACCAGACAACAGAGATTCAAGACGAACCTTTTCATTGTCAAGTTCAATCTTTGACTCTTTCAACAACTGCATCTCCTGTTCCAGCCCATTCTTACTCTGCGTAACCTCAGATAGAGACTGTTTCAACGACTCAACCTCACTCTCCAACTTACTCCTACTCTCTGTCATTTCCGACACAATCTCCTTCAGAGATTTCACTTCTTCCTCCATGTAGGTCTTACTGTCCGCCATCTCATCCAAGGATTTCTTCAGTTGCTGGCACTCGGCCTCCAAACTTGCATTCCTGCATTCATAATCTCTGACACCAGAATCAGCAGATTCGCCCATCGCTTGCAGCTCTTTCTGCAATGTCACCAGTTTCTCCTCTAGCTGGGACGATTTTGACTTCTCTTCTTCCTTCAACCTTTCGAGCTCCTCCTTCTCCTCTGCAAGAGAAGAAAGGTTGAAAACAAGCTTGTTCTTCTCTTCCTCGGCGCCTTGCAGATTTTGAATCTCTACTTGAAGCAGCTCAATCTGTTCCTTCCTTTGGTCGTTGATATCCATCAAACTCTCCAATTTGTGTTGAATTCCGTCCTTCTCAAGGGTCAGCGCTTCATATTTGGACGTTAGTTCAGCATTTTGTTTCTCCAAATCAAACAGGCGGTCAGACTCTGAGTCCCGCCCGGAAAGAATCGCCTCTTTTTCATTTTTCCATGATAAGGCCGATTCCTCCAAATCTTCAATTTTGATCTGCAGTATGGATTTCTCCGATATGAGTGTCTGAAAGGCGGAAAAATGTAAACATTGGAATATAATTATAAATAAAACAGCATCAAATTCTTTGGAAAAATTATATTTAGTTTTTACAAAAACCAGGATCAAGAAATGACAGCATTTTATGAAAAAAGATTTTGACACATGATTTTCAATAATAAATCAATAAAAGACAAAAATAAAACAAAAAACAAAACAAAAAGTCAATACATTTATGCAACCAATTATTTATGCTTCAAATTAACCTTCAAAAAGGCAAATATAATAATCAATGTATAGATACAATACACATTTTTAGGCTCTATTAAAGAACATCTAAATATACTTATGAATGAAATGAATGAATTGAATTTATTCGTCATTTTTGCATACAAAGCATACAATAGAAATTTGATTTGGTTTCGTCAAAAAGTTTACATAATATATAATATATAAGAGACATACATAAAAGACAACAAGTCAGAACACAGAAAAACAAGAACAAAAAGAACTACAGCAACATACCTGATTAACGAGATAGATTACACATTAAGTTATATAACACATGTATAATTACAAGTTGCAGTTATCAGACTAGTCACTAGGCCAAACCCCTATTACTACTCTGTTATTCAAGTCTAGACACACGACACTCACTCTCTCCATAATATTTATAGTCTTAGAATCAGTATATACCAATACAACAAAGTGGTGATGATAGTAGTACGAAAATAATGTAACCAAGCATTCACTTACTCTAAGGGAATGGTATCATAATAGTATTTCATCTTCTATATCATATAAAACTAATAACTTCATTTAAACTCATGCTCACGTACAACTCACATTTTAATTATATTTTCATAACAGTGGCTCAGTGGCACAGTGGTAACGATGTCTGCCTCTGAATCCAACGACCCGGGTTTGAATCCGGGTGAATGCAACTATTTTGTTCTGCGTTTTCCACACCCCTGATCCTAGGGTAGGTAGGATCTGATATCTAGTCTATTCGGATACGGATGAAAAATTAGGAGGTCCCATGTTTACATTTAAACACTTTAAAAATCCCTTAGTGGTTTAAAATTACAAAGAGCAGGTAGCTAAAAGCCGCCACCCGCCACCCGCGCAGAATTTTAAAAAAATTCCAACCTAGGAAAGAGTAATACTCAAGTACAATTGAGTCAGTTGGCAAAATTGAAAGAAGAACAGCAGTATGGAAAAATGAATTCCTTTTATTGGTTGTGTACATCTAATAGCAAAAGGCCTTGTTTCAAATTAGTAGAAAAGTTGATGAGATAAAAAAGTGAAGTGGGTAGAATTTTGTTGTTGTAGGTCATTTTGTCAATAATTTTTCCCCCCACCCATAAACAGAGCATTGCTATATTTAAGCGGCGTCAGCGTATACAATATGTGCTAATAACCCAGCTCAAGGATAAACTACAATACCTCTAACAGGAATTTAACCACTGATAATAATAATAATAATAATAATAATAATAATAATAATAATAACCAATAATAATAATAATAATAATAATAATAATAATAATAATAATCATATAAAGCTATGATCAGCAACCCAATGCCTTATCTCCTAGGCCACCGTGAATTGCTCAGGGCAACTGGTAAAAGAGTCAAACGCCTGGACAATTTATGAAGACGATTGTTTCCCCAATCATTTTATTTTTCCATTAATAACCTAGCACAACTGGCAGAGATATGAAACATGCGTCACCTTGTTGCTTTCCATCAATGCAGCTTGTTCCTGTTGCAGACACTGCAATGTGGTGGTCAAAGTTTCTGACTTCATAGTCAAGCATTCTGACTCTTCCTCCAGTTCCTGGTGCGAGAAAGAATACACAGGCGATTCAACGAGTGGGAAATAGTAATATGAGAAAAGTAATAATAGTAATAATAACAATTAAAAAAAAAAAATAACAATAATAATAATAATAGAAATAGTAATAATAATAAAAATAATAATAATAATAATAATAATAATAATAATAATACAAATTATAATATTGATAATAACAATGATAATCAAAAAAA
>JAUEKR010019660.1:0-11135 GCA_031762895.1 Corambe burchi
TATATATATGTATATTAATAAGAGCGTATAACATTAGATCGCAGCTGATCGCTTCAAATGATATTAGGCAAGGCGGCAAAGTGTATTACTGGGCGGTAATAAAACGGTTAACAGCAGTTATCCATATAAAATTATAAAAGTTCTTATAACCTACTTTACTATTAATGAGTTATTACAATGGAATGTAACATAACAATTCTTCTTTTTAATGAATCCATAGTCATTTTTGTTTTCAATCTCCCAATTATAATTAATTTAATGTGTCAAAATCTCGGAGTTAAAAGAATAACTATATTTGAAGAATAAAATTCTGTCGCTTTTGACAATTTTTCAATCAAAATGCCTTATACAGTAATAATATCACAAATGCGATACAGCATAAATATGTGATTGCCAAATAAAAAATATATATAATTGACTTGATATCTACATCTATTTATCGCTTTGTTTCTCACTTCTTCTCTCTCCATCTCGCTCAGTCTCTCTTTCTCTCTTTCTTTCTTTCTCTTACTCTTTCCATATCTCTCTATTTTTCTCACTCTTTCTCTTTCTTGTATCTCTCACTCTTTCTTTCTATCTCTCTCTTTCTCTCTCTCTATCTCTCTCTTTCTCTCTCTCTCTCTCTCTCTCTCTCTCTCTCTCTCTCTCTCTCTCTTCAATTTTACCGCAACGTTGCCAAAAACCAAGATGGCAGCATTTGAACTTGCGCCCGGCGTTGTCACTAGCCTAGTACCTTACCTCTGTACCACAAAAACGACAAAGTATTGAAGTAACCATGTTGTATGTATCGATGAGTGTTCTCTGTTTCTTGTGATAGGCACATGGGTTAATATATCTAACTATAGATGAATTGTTATTTTTATTATACAAATCCCGCCTGTATTTTCCCATATTATAACAACAGATTTATTAGGAAAACACTGGTGAATACGACCTGGGATAGTATTGCAAAATAATTTCTGATAACTGTTGCTACTTCTAACAACTACGACTTCTTACTGCTGCTTTTATTTTAACTATTGCTAAAACAGCACATACTACTACTACTACTACTATTACTACTACTACTTTTACTACTACTACTACTACTTCTACTACTTTTACTACTACTACTACTACTACTACTACTACTACTACTACTACTACTACTGCTTCTACTACTACCACTACTACTACAAATGTTACTTTTGCTACGATAACTACAGCAATAATATCTACCACTACTACGTTTACTTGAACTACTACTACTACTTCCACCATTGCTCCCGCACCTTACAACAGCTACCGTTATTGATGCAATATTAGCACCAACAGCTATTAATACTATTACTGTTATTAATGATAATACTAGTATATAGAATACTGCTACTACTCTCATATGGAGTCACTAGTACTATTATTACTGTTACTATTACTACTACTGCTTCTACTACTGCTACTGCTACTGCTACTACTACTTGTACTACTTCTACTTCTACTACTACTACTACTACTACTACTACTATTACTACTACTTTTATTACGTCTACTATTGTTACTACGACAACTACTATTACTAATCCTCCTTCTAGGACTCCCACTACTATTTCTACTATCATTATTTTACTCCCACTAAAGTCGTTTTGGATATCTTCTCATATTAAACATATCTTACTTTCTCCTAATTATTCAAACAAATTAACCAGTGTTTATTTATTTTACTGACAATAAATTACCCATTTATTTTGTATGAAGCAGCTGTAACTAAATTGGATAAACTATCGCACCAATTATTGATTATAATAATGAACGATAGCTCAGGGCACGATTGTCACTCGATTCAGTAACAAGTTATAGTGATGTAGTGTTAATATAGAACTAGTGCTTAAACTAGGCATTTCCACTCAGGAGGTGTTGCACGATTTCTGTCGCGTGACCTAGGGACAATACATGTAAACAATAGAGAAACAACACGGTATATCTCAAGCTCTAGTCTATATCTAGGCTATATTAATCCATATTAATTTGGTCACGTGACGTAGGTAGTTTCGAAAGAAAACAAACCAGCACCATCAATGAATATAGACCTAGGCCTAGAATAGAGCTTGAGATAGACCGTCTTGTTTCTCGATTGTTTACATTGATGGTCCCTATGCCACGTGACAAATATAGGGTAACGCGCCCTGAGTAGAAATACCTAATTGGTTTTGGATTATTCCTTTGAACTTTTGATTTTTTATTCCTCATGATAATGTCCAGGTGCTTGCTTTCTGGAGTTTGCTCATTATCACTTTTTTCAAAATAATCAAGAGATATCTAACATGATTACATAAATGTGAATATTTACTTACTGCTTATAGTTACTTATAGTTTATTTCTGATGCAGGTTCCTTTAATGCTCCTCTTCATCGGACTCTGCCTGATTTGGCCGCATTTCTCCCCCTGTTGGAGTTATCTTAATTTTGACTACAAAATTTATAAAATTTACTGTTCCTCAATATCTTACTATCGTATCCATGGGGTTTAGATTGCAATTGAGTATGCTTAACTGACCTAGGATCATAGTTTGGCCGGCATTGAATGATAAAGTATTCAATTACTGTTGAATCGGGAAATTTATGTCGCTTAAAGAGGTCACACACCTATGCCTACTTGAGCAACCAACGTGATGCAAGCATATCGCTCGAATCGGTTTCTTGATGCGTGGGCTTACTTGAAGCCTGCGTATACCAATTTGCTCAAATCTTTTGGACTCTAGCACCACCAAGTTAGGTATGTTTCGTGCTTCCGGATTTGAATGATTTGGAATGATGCTAGCCCAAGTAGTAGTAGTGTCGTATGGCTTCACCTCTACTTTGTGGGTATTTGCCCAGTTTTTGAAGACATCATTTGCTTCGAGGACCGTTATATAACCGCCAGGAAGTTTGGTTATGGGACACTGCAACACAATGTGGTCTGTGGCCCTGGAGCGCGTGACATCTACCAAACATATTATTCTCTTGCAGCTTCCATCGCTTCATGTTTGCAACAGTCCTGGCATAGCCTGTAAGGAGGTGGTTGTATATAACCCAATGTTTCCTGGTAAGGTTGTTGAAGCCAGGCAGACTTTCTGTTGGGTCTTCTATGATGATGCCTCTCTTGGGTGTGGCATTTTCTACTCTCTTCTCCATTCTTCAATCATGTTGAAGTCTTCCCAAGTAAACTTTATCAAATCGGCTTGTGTGATGGCCTCCTTTAGGTGATATGAAAATAGAAAGATTAATTAATTTAAGTAGATCTTTTGCCCAATTGGATTATTTTTTTCATATTTGAATTTAACGGGTACGCATCGTATTATATTAATATTGACACTTTTTGTTCTACATTTACTCAGTGCAGAAAACAAAGTTTCTTCTTCATGCTGTATGATTATGTTTGCATTATACCTGCTATTATGTCTTAAACAAAGTAATTTATCGCCATATTCTATTCCAGATTGGATCATCCAAAGAACACGACATCAATATGATACTACAATGATATCATTCATTTTTATTGGAAATGCAAATAGGATCAATATATACACCTGGATTAACTAGCAGCTCCCTATCATAAGTTCGTTATAAAAGTTACTGCAACAATTTGAAGAAAAAACTCAACATCAGCAGTAGCATCAATACCACTAGTATCACGAACGAGAGTAACAGCAATATCCGCCATAGTAATCAAGAAAACAAAACCAGCCCACAACAAAATGGCGGCGACATCAATAGCATCTACAAGCGGGATGACGAGGATCACCCTCTCATTTCTGTTATCTCTGCTAAGTGACTCTTTCCCAGGTAAGTGCTTATTGCTTTGTTGTGTTTTACTTTGTTTGTTGTTGTTTTCTTGTATTTTGGTAGCTGCTTTGTGGTTGGCGAGGGGGTTCTTTTTTCGTTTTTTTTTTTCTTTCTCCTTTACTCTTACGTTCATCATTAATATAAATCCATTGTGTAACTCTTTCCGATAACTTGATTTTACAGAGGGAAGTTAAACTACTACTCAATAACCAAGACTCAAAATGTCACCGTAGAGCAAAAGGAATGAATAAATTAGAAACAAATTGCATGTGTTCTTCAAAAGAAGACAAAAACAATCATAAACTGGACTTTTGACGTTTCGGTATGAACCTTCGTTAGCAGACAGAATGACAGACAAGAGAACCATTCACTGTTTTTTCTTGTCTGTCTTTCTGTCTGCTGACAAAGGTTCTTACGGAAACGTCCAGTTAATTTTCTTTGTCTTCTTTTGTAGAGCGCTTCCAATCTGTTTCTTATTTATTACTCAACAACCAATATTTCATCCACTCTAAGATTTTGACATGATAGTTGCAATATATGAACTTCATAAAATTAGCACTGATCTGGTCCAACGCAATGTTTGATGTAAAATTACGATGAAGTCATAATAATAATAAAAATTGTGACAGGCTTTTAAGAAGAATTTAAACTAGATTTTAGTTATTATTTTCATTTAGATTTAGAACGTGTTCAAAGTCAGGTGCAAACCACTTGAAATGACTGATGTCCATATTGAAGCCAGTAAAACGTGAATTCAAGGATGGAGAAAAACACTAATGATATTTTTTTAAAACGAAATTAATCATCTATTATCCATAAACCAATGCATGATAATATTAGATTCATGGGGTTTTAAGCGAAACCTGGACGCACACCTCAACATTTGTATTGCTATGTTTGCTTGCTACTTCTTAAACAAAATACAAACCCACAAGCTAACAAAACAACAACAAACACAAACCAGACAGAAGCAACTAAAACGCCATACCAGTCAAGAAAAATTGGCAAATTAGTACAAAAAATTAAAATATTAAAGTGCAAAGTTTCAGAGAAAGACAAATGCAGGGCACAAACGGAATGATGAATTATGGCATTGTCGTGAAACGTTTAGACATGTATTTTATTAAATGATTCATAATATTAAGTTTTATTACTTTACATGTAACAAAGCGACACCAAATGTAATTAATTTTTAAGACACAATGACAGGCCCCTGCATTAACATTAGACATTTAACATTATTTTGTCATTATAAAAAAAACAAAACAATTACTATGGAACCTCGATAATTGGAATACCGCAGTGGATTATGAAATTGTCCCGATTACAGTTTTATAGCATTTAGTTGTTGCTTAGAATGTCGTCTCAATTTTGTTTTAATACCTGAGAGTCCCGATTATAGAGGTTCGATAGAAATTAATAAAATAAAATGACCTATTACAACCCAATTACTACCCTGTACAATATTATGTCATTTGTATTATGAATAATTAAATAAATAAAATTACTTTCGAACATCCCAACAACTAGCCTATATCAAAAAGAGTCATTATAATGAATAATTAACTAAATAAAGTGACTTTTTTTGCAACTCAACTACTACTCTATAAAATTATAATGAGGCATAATTAATGATTAAATAAATCAAATGATTTTTTACAACCCAACTACAAGTCAATATTATAATGAGTCATTATAATTAATAATTAAGTAAATAAAATTACTTTTTACAACTTAACTACTAGCCTATAACATTATTATGAGTCATTATAAAAATGATTAAATAAATAAAATCACTTTTTACAACCCAACTACAAGCCTATATTATTATGAGTCATTAAAATAAATAATTAGATAAATAAAACCCAACTGCTGCCCTGCATAATATGTCATATTTAATAAATAATTAAATAGATAAAGTGACCTTTTGCTATACAACTATTTAGCCTTCTTTATAATATGTCATTTTTATAAATAATTAAGTGCATAAAATGGACTTCCAACACCAAGTACGAGCCTATATTATAATTTGTCATCTTTATCATGTTTTCTAAATAATCATTTAAATGAAATGAAGGTACTTTTTATTACCTAAACACCAGTCTACACTACATTTGATGCCTTTTTTATTATCATCTCAATAAAAAGCATAACAAAAAGTACGACTTTTTTACTGCCCTAACCTTAGCCTACATTATAATGTGTCATTTGTTTTCTAAATATTTATTTAAATGAAAAGACACTAATTTACTTCCTAATCACAAGTCTGTATGATATTTTATGTTTTGTTTGTTTTTATTTTGTATCTTAATTAAAAAAGCAAAAGATGCGACTTTTTACTGCATTAGCCTTAGCCTACATTAAAATGTATCATTGTTTTCTTGTAAATAATTATTTAAACTAAAAGACACCATACTACATAACCCCCAGGATGTATTATAACTTGCCGTTTTAATTTTTCTTCATAATCATTTCTTTGAAATAAAACTGACATCTAAATGAAAATTAACCTACATATCGCAATTTCTAAGTAATTATTAAAATACGATAAAGATGACACCTAAATACAGAGTTAATCTACATATTATGGCAATTTCTAAATAATTAAGCAGTACACAGCAGAAAAATCGTCTAAACTCTTTAGCCTACATATCGCAGTTCATATAATTAATAAAATGAGCTGTAAAATAATAAGCTATCAAAGGTCATACAGATAACATTAATTAATAATTAAATTTCTTTTAAATTGAAATTTTAAGATTTTTAATAATTTTTAAATTTTAAATTTTAAATCTTTAAAATTTAATTTTCATCATTAAACTTACTTGTCGACTTATTTCGTTTTTGATATATCATCAGTTGCCATTTCTTATATAACACAAAATAATGTAAATATATATTTTGAATTAATAATCCTTTTATTAATCTTTTATGTTGGTTAAGTAGTCGATTAATATGATAATGTAGTTGTATTTGTTACGATTAACAATTTATACATAGATATTTATTTTTCTGTTAATTTTCACTGCAAACAAAATTTCTTGTATTTTTAAAGACGAATAACGCATCATCCTAACTATAAACATAACTTCGACTCTATACTAACTATAAGTATAAGTCTGGAGGAATAGAGGTCTAGAACTATTATACTCTAAAGTTAAGAATGACTTATCTGCTACTAATTATTTATTCTTTTATAATTTTGTTTGCTTTGTATGATGCTTTATGTCTACTCAGACTTTTTGTTTCGCTATGCATTATTTCATTATCATGAATAGGGTCTATCTAGTAGTCTATTGACCCGCATAAAATTCATTAGTCCATATTACAGGTATCGATTATAAATGAATAAGCGCTTTCCATGATTCAAATAGCCTCTATTTAGGGGTTTAAATAGTCTTGAAGTCTATATATCTAGTGTAGTCTACCTAGAAAGCCTCAAGTCAAGACCATTACAATGAGTAGAGACAAGTTTCGGCGGGGGGATAAGAAATATAGCAAGAAAACAATTTTACGATTGCCATATATTCTATCATATCGAGGCTAAAAACGTAAGATCGATGCCATTTTAAGGTCGATATTCTTAATTTTATGGATCGTTTCTAACACATAAGAATTTCGTATATTATTAAACTGCTTGAAATGTGTCAGCATATTTTGAAAATATTGCGAGCTTGCGATACATTTTATGGATTCGATTGCCCAATCCTAACCTATTATAATATAGATTAGTTATTTATCCTCCCGTTGCGTGTTACAAATAAATAATCCATCCTTGGCACACTTATTTGTTTCCGCTTGGAAAAAACATGTTAAATTGCCAGTAATATTTCATTTGACATTTTTAAGTCATGATTTTGATTGTAATATTATTGGTTTAGCTTTATCGCTCGTTATTAGCCTAATATTCTAAATATATCTCTGCCACCTTCCTCTTTTCCTCTTTCTTCTTATCTCTCTTTCACTCTATCTATCTCTCAGTGTATCTCACCCACTCCCTCTCGCCCTCTTTCCTTTTCTTTTTATTTATCTATCTTTCTCAATTTTTCTACTCTTTCCATATATAATTTATGCATCTCTCTTTTTATTTTTCTCTCCATCTTTCTCCCTCTCTCCATCTCTGAATATCAAGCAATTCCTATAATGTGTCTCAGTTCATTTCTCCCTATGCATTGCGTTCTTTTAAAGAGAAAAAATTGTGCCTTCATTTTCTCTAAGTGAATTTTCGGAATTTGTAGAGTCTTAGCCTAGAGTAGGTAAACCGTCTAGACCTATAAAACATCAATTAATATTCTTAGAGTTGCTTCTTTTTCCATGTACACGTATTTACCTGGTTTACAATAGTAATGATTGTTGTTTTCTAAATTAGTACAATACATATCATACGATGCATGTATGTATGTCATGTATGTCATGTACGTATGTATGTATGTATGTATGTATGCGTGTAATTGTATGCGCGTGTATGTAAATAACTTATCTTTGTTTAGCATTGTATGTGTATGTATTTCCTGGTAACTTTCACGTACATTATATAGACAGCTTTGAAGATGGCCTTGTAAAACAAACTGTCGCGTTTGCTCAGACAAGCATGATAGTAGAGACGATAAATCGTACAAACATCTAAAAAAAATAACAACTAGCAACAACAACAAAAACAACAAACTGTGTACAATATACTAGCCTTGTATTTGTATTATACGATTGTTGTAAGATATGTGGCAATTTATTGTATCTTTGAATAGCTCATAGGTATGGGCTTACGAGCACGCCTCGATAATAAACAACTCGAAAGCAGTTTATAAAACATTTTCTCTCCACCTTCAGAAGTAATGAGAACCAGGCCATATAAAGAGATAGAGGTTGTCAAAATACAAAAACGATGCGCCTGTCAGGCAGCTCTTTTTATGCGCCAATAGGTGTTTATATGGTATTGAAATGAATAGGAATACCGGAAATACTTTTTAATAAGATTTGAGCATTGAAAAATAATTGGGAAAGTGTAATATGAAGGCTGTTATCGTTAATTCATATTTTTTTTTAATTTAAATTTGTTTTTTTATTTTTTATGCTTTTATCATCCCGACCTTTTTTAGTTGTTGTACTTGACGGTTCGTTTATGATGACATTAGATGTTGCACTTGTCTGTTTTCTTGTTTTATCTCAATTTGTCAGCTGATTCAATAATGTTGCAGTAATACTCCAGGATGCTTTTTAACAATAAAGAGGAAAAATGTTCTAAAACATTAGTCAAACCTGTCATGTTAAAAAGCATCCTGAAATATTACGCCTTAGAAAGCTAAGAATTCCATTTGTTTTTTTAGCGTAGTGATTTATTTTGTTACTCTATTTTAATTTGTCATCTAATTGTTACTCCTAAACAATTTGTCTGTTTAGTTTCATTTAGGGTTTTGTTATGAATATGTCTTTTCTATTTTTTTAAAACTTGTCAGCTGACTATTGAGTGTTATTGTTGACTGGATAGAGTTTCTTTTTTAATTCCCCAGATAATAATGTCAATTGAAATTCTAAGGCACCAACAGACTTTTCTTCTTGTATCTCTAATATGGCAACTTACTCAATTAATTGACTATTACTGTTGACACGCATGTTCATACTAATGTTTATTGATTGTAATACATTCATTATGGTGATGTTATCAATGAGGTTAATTTAAAGCATCTTGAATAATAGCGTTTAACATTTTAGGCATCAATATGCCACAGAAGAGCAAGATGAATGTATAAAATAGAAACAAGTTGGATTCGCTCTATAAAGACATGAGCTGAACGTTTTGATAAGAACTTTCGTCAGCAGAAAGATAAACAGACTAAAAAAAAAAGGGGGCAGCTCTAAGAGAATATATTTTTAGGCACTATATTCTCTATGAACAGTCCTCTCTTTATTTATTTTGTATCTGTTTATCTGTCTGCTGACGAAGGTTTTTTACCGAAACGTTCGGTTATTGTCTTGTGTCTTCCTTATGTGGAGCGCATCCAACCTGTTTCGATTTTATTCATTGCTTAACATTTTAGTAGACGATGGTAGAGCATTCCACTGTTGAATAGACCTTCTGTGTAGAGAAAGAGCATATAATTATTATGATGGTGATTAATTAATTGATTAATTAACCCAATTATGGAAATGGCAAAATATTAATTTGGACTTGTCAGATAAATGAGATTGTAGGATTAGATGAAGACGTTTGATGACGTTTTAGTGATAGCGTAAGGATGAATGATAATAAATGCTCTCAGATCTAAAAAAATGCATTTGAATAACGAAAACATTTAACATAGATAGTTTATTAAATCATTTACCTCCTACCTGGAGAAGTAGATAAATAATATTCTTTATTTCATGAACAGCAGTAGAGTATGGTTAAATGAAATGACTCCATCCAGTCATTTAACTTGTCCTTGCAGCTGAAGATCGTTTCAAAGCCGCTCTACTATAGCCTTGTAACATTTCATGAATAAACAATAAAAGACTAAATCAATTAAAATGAGCCTTATTAATACAGTAACATCCTTGTAATTTGGATGATGAACTATTCAGAATGCTCTCAGATCTAAATGACGAAATTTGAGCAATGAAAACCTTACACAGAAAATCTATTTTTATACATCTTTTTGTGCTGTTTTTGGAGTAGTTGCTAAATGCCATTTTCTCATATTATTATGATCATTCAGTAAAGACCTATTCAATAAGCTCTTTATGAATTCCTTTATACTTTGTGATATCTGAAACTCAGTAAATTATCACTCTTTTCAGACTCTCAGAGCAGAAAGGCGAATTTAAAATTAGTGAAAAACTACTAAACAGACGGTTGATTAAGCATATTGCTTTGTTCGGGGGTTAGATTTGTTTTTTTTATGCGAGTTTTTTGTGTTTTGTTTTTTGTTACCTGGAGTAAACATCAATGGCATTTTTATAATATATTGATTAAACACTTAAGACACATTCATTTATTATGAGAAATAATATAGTGTTGCCCCTATAATGGGAACTCTCACAGATACCTGAAGTGGCGATAAATGGCATTCTTTATTTATTCATGATTAAACGATAATGACAAGTTCAATTATAACGACTATTATTACAATGTCATCCCTGTTCCTGAGTTCATCTGTCATCGGGATTATTAACAAATCAGAGCACTCTCAGATCTGAAAGGCTAAATTTGATTAGTAAAATAAATTTAAAAAAACACAAAAAAAAACAACAACGCAGAAATCCTATCTTGCATCTTTTTGTGGCACTTTGAGCAGTGATAAATGGGATACTGCATTCCATGGTTAAAAAATAAGAAGCATTCACTCCAAATGAACATAG
>JAUEKR010019771.1:0-11133 GCA_031762895.1 Corambe burchi
AAAACTGGTCCGGAAACAAAGGGGATAAATCTTTGGGATTAAATAAAAAAAAAAAAAAAAAAAACAAAAAAAAAACAACCTAATAAAAAAAACAAGAACTATATATTAATATAATATATCTCTTCCACTGTCAATGCTACTTATTTATTTCGTATTAATTATAGTTCAGTTTCTATTTTTGGATGACCTTGAATAATTTTTTATGAGAGGAATCACATATATACACACTGCTATATCATTTTCTGGGGATTGTGTATATTATTTTCTGGGATTGTGATTATTAGTTTCTGGGGATTGTGTACATTATTTTGTGGGGATTGTGTATGTGTATATTTATTTTCTAGGGATTGTGTATCTTATTTTTTGGGGATTGTGTATATTATTTTCTGGGGATTGCGTATATTATTTGCTGGGGATTATGTCATATTATTTTCTAGGGATTGCGTATATTATATTCTGGGGATTTTGTATATTATTTTCTAGGGATTGCGTATATTATATTCTGGGGATTTTGTATATTATTTTCTAGGGATTGCGTATATTATTTTCTGGGGATTTTGTGCATTATTGTCTGGGGATTGTGTATATTATTTTCTAGGGGTTGCGTATATCATTTCCTAGGGATTGCATATATTATTTTTTGGGGATTGTGTATATCATTATCTGGGGATTGTGTATATTATTTTATGGTGATTGTATATATTATTTTCTGGAGATAATGTATATTACTTTCTAGGGACTGTGTACATTATTTTCTAGGGACTGTGTACATTATTTTCTGGTGAATGTGTATATCATTTTCTAGGAATGGTGTATATTATTTTCTGGTGAATGTGTATATTATTTTCTAGGGACTGTGTACATTATTTCCTGGGGATTGTGTATAGTATTTTCTGGGGATTGTGTATATTATTTTCTGGTGAATGTGTATATTATTTTCTAGGGATGGTGTATATCATTTTCTAGGGATTGTGTATATCATTATCTGGGGATTATGTATATTATTTTCTGATGAATGTGTATATTATTTTCTAGGGATAGTGTATATTATTTTCTGGGGATTAAGTATATTATTTTCTGGGAATTGTGCATATTATCTTCTGGTGATTGTGTATACCTTTTTCAGGGGATTGTGTATATTTATTTTTAAGGATTGTGTACATTATTTTCTAGGGGTTGTGTGTACTATTTTCTGGGGATTATGTATATTATTTTCTGGGGATTTTGTGCATTATTTTCTGGGGATTATGTATATTATTTTCTAGGGATTTTGTGCATTATTTTCATGGGATTGTATATATTATTTTCTGGTAGAGGACACTGCTGGCACCAACTAACACAAAGAAAAATATAGTGCTATACAGTACTTCTTAATCTTTATATCAAGTTACGATAATAGTACTACTATGGAGGCCTGCTGGAGTATTTTTAGTATAATTATAACTCTCTTATTCAACAACCCAACTAAAACTATGATTATACAACAATGTATTAATAGTAATATCATTTTATAAACACGCTATATGCGGACAATAATATGTGAGATTATAGTAAGAGCTATAGCAGTAGTCATTATGCAGTTTTTTTTTTAAATTATGCTATTCAACAAGTCACCTAAAACTATGATTATACAACAATATAGTAATATCATATTACAAATATGCTAGACCTATATGTGACAATATCATGTGAGATTATATTATGAAACATAGCAGTAAGTAGTTATTATGCAGTTTCTTTTTCTTCTAATTAGTGATATTGTTAGTCAGTAATTATTTCACGCGATCACACTTATAACTAGTAATTAACTCTTGTCTAGCAGTAGCAGTAGCATAGTCAACACAACGGCAACAAACATATGTAACTAGTCATTATTAAGATGACTGTAATCAACTTAGGCTCATATTAAACCTCAACCTTCACCCCTCCAAGAACAAGAAAGAAGTTCATTTCAGTAGAACTCTTAGCAACGGGGATCACCCAGGAGGCCTCAGTTATCGGGATGTCTAGCAAAAATACGCGAGTACGCACAAAAATCACCGACAACAGACCTGGTTTGACATAACATACTACATGGTGCGGTTCTGTGAGTCGTAATAGGGCACGCGACTTGTGATCGAAAGATTAGAGGTTCAAATCCGCCTAGTAGCGGATCAAAGTTAAATCATCACTCCACTCAATCAGATGCAATTAGTAACAAACTGGCCATAGGCAGAGACGGATATTTCCAGAATACTAAAATGACGCACCTTTTCAGGTAGTTCAGCTTGTTCCACAAGGAGTTTGAGATGGTAAATTCTAAATGAACAGGTCTGTCGGGACCAAGTACCAAAATTCCATCGTAATCGTAGAGCAAGAGGAAAGAATAAAAATAGTAAACAGGTTGGAAACGCTCTACAAAAGAAGACAAAGACAATAAAAACTGGACGTTTCGGTAAGAACCTTCGTCAGCAGACAGCAAGACAGACAAGAAAAACAAGAAATGAAAAACTGAGAAGACAAGTCAACTCAAGATAACCACTAGTGTAAATCCATTAGATGATTAAAAAAAAGATAATTGGGAAAACGCTATACAAATACATATTCTTTATTTTGTGCACATTGTCGGTTTAGTTCAATGTAGAAAATGACAGAAACATAATACGTTTTCCCAAAGCTACACTCTATGGATACGAAGCTTGGACGCTTCTATTATTATGATGATGATTAGTGCAAACAATATGATATCCCATATTTAATGTGTTACATTCCCAGTTATGGGTCTTGTTTCTTTATCATAAAGACTGTTTATAATGAGTTGGTAGGGTGAGCAGTCGACCTTGAGGATCCACATATTAAGAGCTTGGAATAGTATAAACGTAATCATTAATACTAAACGACATAATATCGAGTTAGTCATTATCTATAATAACATATCAGATTCTTATTCCGTCAACGTTTTTGACGCGACTTTCCCATATTTTGTCAGAGCCATAGTTACGTATCTACGCCTACGTATCATTAAAATTTAGGCCCTATAATATTATCTTAGAGCTGTCCTCTATTTATTCAATTTTTTTGTCCGTTATGTCTGCTGACGAAGGTTCTTATTCTTACCGAAACGTTCAGTTTTTGTCTTTGTGTTCTTAATGTAGAGCGCATCCAACCTGTTTTTATTTTTATCTATGACATATTATCAGATTCTTATTCAATCCTGAAATATGGGGTATTATACCCTTCTTGGGCAAATAATAATGCAGTATTACGATGATCAATACTTTTTTTTTTAACCCACATCGACTAGACCGTCCCCTGAAATAGAATTATTATTATCCCTCTCCAGTGTACACACACATAATTTGGTCTAGCTCAAAAAAGTGGGCCATCCTTTCTTTCGAGACTGAACGAGATATGATATCTCCCTTTTTTATAAGACATAGTAAGCAATAAAATGATAGAATTATGTTGAATAATAGTAAACATTGTATTGTTTCCAAAGAAAAAAAAATTTTTTAAATAAAATTTCGCCTCCGACTTTGGTTACACTGTAGATTTATCAGATATTGCTATGCGCGTATCGTAAAACAAGATTGGTTAGCGTTGGAGCTATTATAAATTTCGATGGTCAGAAAGACTATTAATTTGTTAAACGAAACAAGACGTTTTGACTGATCAGAGCAGATGGGGAATAAAGCAAAATAAATCATACACAATTGTGTTTGTTATTTCTAACTCATATGGGCTTTGGGGATAAACTTGAATCAGTCATCGGGAAAAGAAACAAAACAAACAAAGAACCATAACTTGGAATATTGCAAATTATGCGGGATGGACAATATCATCATCTCATGAAAAGAGCTTACTCTTACTTTACTGAGTCACATTGGAAGTGTAAGAAGAAGGAAGAAAAAAAGGAAAAAAGGACAAACTATCAAGACAGTTCACACGTCACAATAATCTGACTCAAGCTATAAGAAAGACGATAATTCAAGACATTTACGCACATGGACAGTTAGTAGAGGAAAAATGCAATCAGGAGATCACGTGGCACAATTTGCATACAAATCTTATTCATGAATTATTATCATCCTTGTTTCAACAGAATCGACACCCGACGGTTGACTCCAATGGCTTAAACCAATAATTAAGAAGGAACATTGAGACCTATGATGATAATATCCGGTAGGAGACAAAGCGGATATGGATAAGGGATACTTTTACTCTACATCCTTATTACAAAATTTAAAAAAAGATTAAATATTGTTCTTATATAGCGCACTTATCACCAAAGTCTCAAGGTGCTTTACATCTCGATTACTCCCCCGGCCAACAGCAAACATTTAACATTGAAGAAACATTAAGCTGTTATGCGTGTTACAATTTCTTTTTCGGACAAGACAACAGTGTTAACGGTCAGGTACTCTATTTCACCAGAGTTCAGTGAAGCAATCGACGTAAATTTTCTTGCCCTAGGAAAAACCGCAGTGGCGTGCGGGAATCAAATCCGGGATCATTTCCACAGCAGCCACAGTAATTCAACGCCTCTACCAACTGAGCTAACCACGCCACCAAATACTACGAATCAAACTCAGTGGGCTGGTAATAATCGTCCAATTTTTATAGCACCATAGACATAGATCAAAAACATAATAAGATTTTCTCTGAAAAGGAATATGGGTGTCTATTCCCCAAAGTCATGTCTGCGAACTCTTGCAAGATTTTTGCAATCATGTTTTGGAACCATAACCTTCCAGTCAGTAGCCCAATGTTTTAACTACTCAGCCATAATGCCGCAGACAATAGTAGTATTCAGAGGTCATATTCATAAAGCAATATTTAGATTTACTTAAATAACACTGATACTATGATTATATTCTTAGGCACTTCCACGCAAAAGGACGGTAAAGGAAAATGAAAACAAGAGATCGCGTGACACAATTCGCATACAAATCCTATTCATGAATTATCACCCTTGTTTCAACAGACTCAACACCCAACGGTTGCTATGAAGGATATAAGTCAATTAACGATCATGGTGAAAATACGTTGTGACACATTATATTATCCACTAAGGAACAAGGTGGATCTGAATAAGAAAGATCACTCTACTTCCTCCTAACAATAAATTATACTTCTCAAGATGCTCCTTAGGCTGGTTTTGTCTTTCGATTTCTACGGCGCAACAGAGCTAAAAACACAGGATCTTCTCTGAAAGAGGATGAATTTTTTTCTTTTCTACTTTTAATACTGTATACTTTTATAACCTCAAACTGATTCATAATCCAGAACTGAAACTGAAACCATTACCAGTCACTGTTTGTAATCTATAATTTAACCGCCGAACACAATGAAACAGATATGTTAGATGATGAAAAAACAATTACAGAGACAAACAATCGCAAATCCAAGTAGTCTTTTTTCAAATGTATTTAATTACAACAATAACACCAAAAACAAACAATCCTAACTCACAACAAATTACTTTACCCTCAAAGAAAGTCTTGATATAATAAATGCACTTACGTTCTGGCACGGTAATGAAAAATGAACCGCATATATCACGTGACATAATTTGCATACAAATCTTATCCATGAATAATCCCCCTTGCTTCAACAGACCCGACACCCAACGGTTGCCATGAACAGTATAAGTCAATTCACGACCAAAGTGAAAATACGTAGTGACTTATATCCATTAAGAGACAAAATGGATTTGAATAAGAGATATCACTCTACATCCTCCTCACATTGAAAAATACTTCTCAAGATGCTCATTAGGCTGGTCTTGTCTTTCGATTTCTATGGTACAACAGGATATTCTCTGAAAGGGGATGAGTTTTTCTTTTGTTTTTTAATATTGTATCTAATTACACACTGATAATATTATCATAGTCTTAGGCATTTATACGCTGAGGCGGTAGAGGAAAATGAAAACAAGAGATCACGTGACTGAATTTGCATACAAATCCTATTCATGAATTATCCCCCTTGCTTCAACAGACTCGACACCCAACGGTTGCTATGAAGGATATAAGTCAATTAACGATCATGGTGAAAATACGTTGTGACACATTATATTATCCACTAAGGAACAAGGTGGATCTGAATAAGAGAGATCACTCTATATCCTCCTAACAATAAATTATACTTCTCAAGATGCTCATTAGGCTGGTTTTGTCTTTCGATTTCTACGGCGCAACAGAGCTAAAAACACAGCATCTTCTCTGAAAGAGGATGCTTTTTTTTCTTTTCTGCTTTTAATACTGTATACTATTATAATCTCAAACGGATAATTAATCAAGAACTGAAACAATTACCAGTCACTCTTTGGATCAATGATATAACCACCAAACATCATGAAACAGATAATGTTAGAGGATGAAAAAACGATAGCAGAGCCAAACAATCGCAAATCCGAGGAGTATTTATTCAAATGTATTTAATTACAACAATAACATCAAAAAACAAAGAATCCTTACTCACAACAAATTACTTTCCTTCAAAGAAAGCTCTTATTTCATAATGCACTTTTGTACTGGCATGGCAAGGCAAAAAATGACCCGCAGATATCACGTGACTGAATTTGCATACACATCCTATCCATGAATTATCACTCTTGCTTCAACAGACTCGACACCCAACTTGACTGTCTTCAAAGGTGTAAAACCAATGAACGGTCATCGTGAAAATACGTAGTAACCTATATCCACTGAGGAACAAGATCGATTTGAAGAAGAGATATCATTCTTCATCCTCCTCACAATAAATGATACTTCTCAATATACTAATTAGGCTGGTTTTGTTTTTCGATTTCAGGGTGCAACTGAGCTAAAATCACAGGATCTACTCTGAAAGGGGATGAGTTTATATTTTATTTTTTAATACTGTTTCTAATATGACAACGATTTTTAATCGAGAACTGAAGCCATTATCAGCCACTGGTTGGATTAATGATTTAAACAGCCGATCACAAACACGCAAGAAGTAAGTACTCTTTTGATGTAAAAAGAGCAACAACAAAAATCATCTCCGAAGATGGATGCATAATATAGTAGAACACGAAAATAGCGTACTCAAAAATGGCGTTAACTCGTAAATAGCGTAATCATTCTAAATCCCCTTTTCCCCCTCCCCATTTATTTGAGTCAATAAATTTAGCATGAAAGTAGCGTAATCAAATAAGAGGTCAACTCGGAAACAGCGTAAGTTTTTTTTCACCAAGTCATCTATGTGGGCTGTTTGATTTTCATGCTTATGATATTACTTGACATAAAAATAAAATAGTTAAAAAATCAGCGCAAACCAAAACAGGCAATGGGTTAGTGGAGGTGCTTTCCCACATTAATCATTTATATCATGAATGTACGCTATCGGTGTATTTTGAAATATAACCATCTCTAGGACGCTAAAGATCTGCATTCACTTGTTAGGTATGGGTCATATTAAACTAGCAGTAATAATATACTCAATGGAGGTAACCATAAGAAATGTATCTTAATTCTTACTTCACGCGATTGAGTAGCCTATAATGATGATTTAGTGAACTCGGGAATAGCGTAAAAGTTTGAATGAGTCTCGTCAATTGCGCTATTTCCGAGTTCCACAGCATTGATTCCTACATCAACCAATAAGCAGAGAGCTAAGTAAGGAAATGATAGATCTGATTTGAATAATTGGTTCTTAGACAATTATCATTACAATGGTATTGAATAGCGAGAACTACAATGAGAAAGGCCATTGATAATAGCTACCCAGTCTACATGTCTCTATTCATGAAATGGAACGTCTTCTTAGATAGACCACAAAGAGCTCATTAGGACGGTACGGATCCTTGGAATCCTACTGCGCAATTGTGCGATTATAACATATTATTGGAATTGAATCGTCTCGGAGAAGTAATAGAGGCTATTGCTAGACTTGGACAGTCTTGTTATAAACGTTGACCATTTTATAAGACGTAGGTATGATAATAAGGTCGTATTATAATAAGATTGTATCTTAAAATGTATTTGAATGTCATTCTTTTTTTGTTGGTTGGTTTGTTTGTGTTGTGCTTTGATTGCTAGTGTGTTTAGTGTTGTAGTGTATTGGGTATCTGTATCTGTATCTGTAATGCTTAGCTGATAAACACCACAATGGATATCACATCAACGTGGAATGTGTTTGCGTTATAACCGGTGGGTTAGTGGTGGTGCTTTTCTACATTATACCTTTTATATCATGAATATGATATAATATCAGCAAATTTTGAAATATAACAATAATTGTACAATAAAATATCTTACTTTAGACCTAGTATCAAGAAGAGGCATTGAAATATCACATTAAATAATATATTAATTATATAATAATATGATGTGTTTGTTCTGCTTTAAAACAAAAATATCGACATTATTTTATCTACTTTAGACCAAGTCTAGTATCAAGTAGAGGCACCCAAATCTCACACTAAATAATATCATGGTCATCTTAGGATGTGTTTCTTCTGTGCATACATTATAGTCCAAAACAATAACGTGTCATCGTTGCTTTTTCGCGGCTGCAATGGCAAATTTTCGGCCGCAAAATTCGACCTTTTTCCGTAAGTTACCGCAAATTGTATTATTTTTCATGAAAGAAATCAGTTTTAGCCAAATTCAACTCAAGTGGCTTTAGAATATGAGGAAATTCTGAGAATCAGTAAAGCCAAGATTTTTTTTTTCATTTTTCTTTCTGATATGCCTCTGAGTGACATTTTATGTGCATCTTTAGGTCAATGCAATATTCTGGTTATCCGGGAACGAAAAATAATGTCCGATTAGTTAATTAATTTACAAAATTGACCCATTTTTTCGGCAAAATCTGGCAAATTTGCCAATTTTTTTTACGACAGAACGTGGCAAATTTGTCAGTTTTTGTGGCAAAAATCTTCAATTTTGGGGAGCAAAATTTGGCAAAATTTGGGTTTTTTAAGAGTTTTTTTGCGATGCCAGAATAATATGCATTGTGATAATAGAATCGTTTTCACTATTAGAATGCAAATAAAATGGTCATTCGTGTTCTTTAAGTGAAAACACTTAGCCATATACCTACTAAAACGTTAAACTTATAAAATACGTTTACTAATAATTTACTATACTTCATTTTATTACCTACAACAGCCTACGTAGAATAATGTCTGAAATTTTAAATGCGACCAAAACAAGTCAATAATATTATAAGCATCCCTAAATTAATTATCCCAATAAAGATATAATAAGCAGCACATTATTACAATTATCGAAATTAATTTATTCCTGAAACAACAGCTGACAGAAATTTCATAAACATAACAATTATCATCCAATTATAACACACCATCCCAAAATAAAACTTTTTAGCAAATTCTCTAAAATCAATTAAGTAAAACTAATTAGAAAGGAAAGGGTCATGTGATAATTAATAATTTAAGTACAAAAACAGCTATAAACAGAAGTATTAAACTCATTAAAAACAGCGATATAATATACTAAATTGAAAATAATTTCATAATATCGAATTTACGATCAATAACAAGCAATTAGTCATACTATTAACATGAACATGAAATTGTAAAGTAGCAATAATTTTAGTAATAACAACAATACCAGCTGTGCGGAATTTCCATAATTAGTAAAGGCTATAACCTTGCAAGTAATAGTCTGGATAAATAATATAATATATTCTAATTTAATTCATTTCACTGGCCTTTTTATTAAGCTCCAATTATGATTCAGCTATGTTGAACGATAATAAAATCATGTAGACTCTAGTAAGATATCATAAGATCAAAAGGTCAACGGGATGTGCAGCATATCATTGAAGTATATTAGGCTATTTTATCATAAGCGAGCATCAATCTAAACATCATGACAATCCTTCAACGTATTCAAACGAGAAACTAGCAGCGATATTCAAGCGATAGACTAGCAGCAATATTCAAGAAGAGACTAGCAGCGATATTCAAGCGAGAAATTAGCATTTATAGTCAAGCGAAAGACTAGCAGCGATATTCAAGCGAGAGACAAGTAGAGATACTCAAGCGAGAGACAAGTAGAGATATTCAAGCGAGAGTCTGGCAGCGATATTCAAGCGAGAGACTAGCAGCGATATTCAAGCGATAGACTAGCAGCGATATTCAAACGAGACTAGCAATGAGGTTCAAACGAGAGACTAGCAGCGAAATTCAAGCGAGAGACTAGAGGCGAGATTCAAACGAGAGATTAGCAGATATATTCAAGCGAGAGACTAGCAGATATATTCAAGCGAGAGACTCGCCAATATTCAAGCGAGAAATTAGCATCGATAGTCAAGCGAAAGACTAGCAGCGATATTCAAGAAGAGACTAACAGGATATTCAAGCGAAAGACTGAAAGCGATATTCAAGTTGGAGACTAACAGCGATATTCAATCGAGAGTCTAGCAGATATTCAAACGAGAGACTAGCAGCGATATTCAAACGAGAGACTAGCAGCGATATTCAAACGGAAGACTAGCAGCGGTATTGAAACGAGAGACTAGCACCGATAACAAAACGAGAGACTAGTAGTGATATTTCCGATGTTGTTAAACGAGAGACTAGCAGCGATATTCAAGCGAGAGACTAGTATATATATTCAAGCGAGAGTCTGGCAGCGATATTCAAGCGAGAAACTAATAGTAATAGAGATTTGCAAGAGAGAAACTAGCAGAGATATTCAAGGGAAAGACTATGAGCGATATTCAGGCGGGAGATTCCCTCAACCGGGCATTATTGAAATAATACTAGATAGACGTCTACAGTTATTAACTCCCGCTCTCGTTTTCAAGTTAGCACGCTGAACGTAGCCTAACAATAACTCACTGTGTTACGCAATGCCAATAATTTGCATATTCATGAATGGAATCTAATTAATTAAAGTATCAATAAATCACTATTGCTTAAAGTAGAGAAAAGTTCGGGATATATATTGATGGATGAATATATAGAGATATATAAACAGAGGGAGGTAAGAGGCACGCACAGAAAGATATAAAACACAATTATTAATATTATGTACAAATATGTGATATAGAGATAACCCGAAAGAAAAATAAAGAGATAAAGAGAGAGAGAGAGAGAGAGAGAGAGAGAGAGAGAGAGAGAGGCAGAGAGAGAGAGGGGGGGGAGAGAGAATA
>JAUEKR010019880.1:0-11130 GCA_031762895.1 Corambe burchi
CAAGACAAAGTTGGAAATCTTTTTTTTTTTAAAGCAACATTATAACGCTTACCTCATTTCCCTCAGCCTCTTCACGTGAGTGATGCATTTCTCAGCTGTGAAATCAATTTCTTCTTCTGTAGTAAACCTTCCAATGCCAAATCTAGAAAAGGCAAACAAAAGTGGAATGAATTATTCATATTCTTCATTTACAGTTCAACCTCCCAATAATAGCCCATCTGAATAAGAAAATAAATCTTCGGACAAATGATATTTTTCTGTGATCCAAAATTTGTTTTTTGACTACAGAGGAACCTCCCAATAACGACATCCTCTGTTTAAACCATTGGCTCTCAATCCAAAATAAATAGCTACATATCAATAGTAACGAAAACCTCTAAATAGCAACATACTTTTGTACTGAACCTCTGTTAAGCAACATTTAGTCGACATGCATAAAAGTGTGAAATCACTGAGTTTTCACACCCCGCGATAAGATAAAAGCAACAACAAAAATGAAAAATGCTCTCTGCCCCCAGTCCTTCTGTCAGTGTGGCACAACATATACCTATCCTATGACGTTAATGCTCTCTCAGACGTTCTCAAATATTGAACATCATATTTGAGAACATTCGAGAGGGTATCGACGTCACACTATATGCATTTTTCAGTACGCATTTAGGCCTAGATAATAGGCTAATCAATATGAATTATAAGGACTTCTTAAACTTCAAGGTTTTGAGAAACCAACCAACAAAACATGTTGTCTCTACACTGAAACATTAAAATAAAAATAAGAAATGCGAAAAAATGAAATTGCAACAAAAGAACAAAAAAAGAAAATTGTGAAAAAATGAACGATCGCAACAATGCAGTTTTAAAATCATCTCCGCCTTGCGTTTTGCAGTGGCGGAAGTATTACACTACACCCATTTTCCGCCATCATGGAAACCTCCATATAACGACAACTTTTTTTTAAGCGATATCGCATGCTGGTCCCCGAGCGATGTAGTTATTGGGATGTTCCACTGCATATTCCTTAGGGAAAGAATCTAAAAAAAAACGACAGCTCTGGATAACAACATAATTTTGAGGTTTTAGGTCACGGTTTAAGGTCACGTCGCTATTGAGAGACTCCACTATAGCAATACAGATGATGCTATGTCAATAGAATATCAGAAGAAAAAATCACACAAACCTGATGGAAGAATGTGCCAAGTCCTCATCAGCTCCGATGGCTCTCAACACGTAAGACGGCTCTAAAGATGCAGATGTGCATGCGCTGGAATGAAAAAACAATAATAAACAAATCATTATTAACAATGCTTAATACACTCAAATAAAAACTTACACGCTCAAAGATACATTGATAAACATATCAATATGAACTCTCTCTGAAGCTCAGGGCACAGACATGACGATAGAATGAGCCGTTAGGGAAGGTTATGTTGGCGCCGCTGAAAATTCGCCACGCTTGGTTTATAGTGGAAAAAAGCAAATGAAAAATTGCCCTTATGTGAAAAAAAAAGTATTCACAATAAAAATTAAAAATCAAACTTAAAAAAAGATCCATCATCAATTTCAATGTAACAGAAACATCTCCAACTGATTTTGTTTTATTTGTATAGACTACAATCATTAGATTGGTCTCAAAATTCTCAAAAGTTTCTAGTAACTAATCTAAGATAATCCCACACTTTTTACTATCTCCATCTGTCTTATTTTCTGTTCACTTTTTTTTTCCTGCAGGGTTGTTCAAAATCTATTTCTTACTATATGACAAGCAAAAGTTACCTGCTGCTTATTAATTCTATTAGTCAATTCAACAATCTCGTCACATCTCGCTTCTTTTATTATTTCTATGAATGCGTTCTTTGCTGTCTACAGCATTTCTTATCATTCGCCACCTGTGTAAACTATCACAATATTACCCAAGAAACAAAAACAAAATGTAAACCAACCTTCCAGAAGACAGTGCAATATCCTTCAAAGCCATCAGCAGACTTTCACCCTCAACGTAAGCAAATGAAAGATTTACACAGCCTGAAAGCATCAAACACAACACAACAAAAAAAATAAGTCATAATTTCTCCTCAAATGCTTCAATTATGATCAAATATTACAGCAACTTATAGTTGATAGTCTACTTTACTCACAACTCAGTTGGCTTATTGAAAGAAGAAGAACTAAAGTTGGTTTATAGTGTGGAAAAAGCGCAGATACAATGCTAACACAATAAAGCAGTTATAAGCAACTTTGGACGTGTATATATAATTTTTATTGCCAGTCCCCTAATCCCCCGTCATTATCACTATTAGCATTGATGATTTATTAGGCAAATAATTTTCAAATTTTGCCCCCTGTGGCAGCTTTTAGCAGTGTGCTTTTTGCTACATTTGTCGTCAGCAGCATGGGGCCTGAGCTTTTGATCATAAGGTCGTGGGTTTGAGCCCAAGTCGTGGCTTGAGTCCTTGGGATAGGCACTTTATATACATTCCTCACCATACTTAGGTGTTAAAAGGAGTATCACTATAGGAAACTGGGGAAGTAAAATACGATAGGCTAGTGTCTTGTACAGTATAAATTTTCACTCATAAGCACCAGACTCATGAACCTTCTGGTTTAAGAATATCTCAACACTTGGACACATGTGAAAGCCTCAAGAAATTTTCTGTAACTACTTACATGAAGAAGAAAATACGGGATTCCAGAGTATTTAAGCATATTAGATTTAGATGTCAGATCCTAAAATGTTTTTATAGGAATAGGGTCTGATTTTCAAAATGAAATCAACAAGGCATGGTTGAGAGCCACAAAATACAATAATTACAGGCTTAAAGAATTGTATCTTTTCATATTTTTTTAAAATTCCTCATATGAATAATAAGCAGCAGAATCATCCCCATCCCTATCTTTAAATTGCAAATGGAAGAAAGTAGTGTATTTACCTGGGTATGTTTTTGTAGTATTACCATTTTGAATGACGTGAGAACATCCTCCTTGGATCTTACTGATGAGGCGCTTCGCTAACATTGAAATCCTCTTACTGTCGTACTGTGTACAAAACAAAAAATGATTTTAAAAAAGACACTCACCATTAAAATCAATATCGCTAATTTAAAAAAACAGCTAACAATCCCTAAAAAAATTAAACAAATAAACAAAGATCGGAAGCCATAAGATATTTTACAGAAACAAAGAACTGAAAGTGTTGCTACGTAGTCTTCAACACCCACATTGTGACAAAATGATTCTGTGTTTTCCCCTCACATGACACAGGTGCAATGATTGTTTGACAATGTACAACAATGTGAATAATGTCAAAATAACGTACCTAACTAATTAAAATAGTAGACTTGCTGAGAATCAACTTGTTGAGTACAGTAAATGTAAAAAACCCACAAAAAATAAGCTGTAAAGTGATTTAAATTCCATGTCCCCCAGGCCATGTCGTTATTGAGAGTGAGAGGCTCTACTATAATTTAGATTTTATCACAAAAAGGAAAGTGGCATTGAAATAATTGCATCTTTTTGTACCTATGTAATGTTGCTAAATTGCTTTTACATATTTTTCTTTAACATATTTATTATTCAGATATATATGTATTTTATAAATTTTCCCCATTACAACATGCAAAAATTAAATGATGTATAGATTATTGCAAAGCACTTATAGTCAGTCTAATGGGTCAAGGTGCTATATAAACATTATTCATTATTACTTATTATTGTAGTATGTAAAAAAAAAAAACAATGGAAACAAACCTCCATCTCTTCTTGTGCCAGCTCACAAGCAGCTCCGAGACCAACAACCAGAGGTGTAGGAACAGTCCCACTCCTCATACCCCTCTCCTGTCCTCCTCCACTCTGCAACGCCTCAACCCTCACTCTGGGACGCCTTCGAACATACAGAGCTCCGACCCCTGCAGTTTGAGTTATATAATTGTGAATTATTATATTCAATGTTACATTTTTTTAAACATGATTTTGCTTTCGCTTTCATCATCCGACATGTGATACACAGTATTTAATAACCTTAACAAAAATACTGATAATCATAATAATAATAATAAAAATAACAACAACAATAATAATAATAATATATAATGGTGGCCGAGGGGATAAGGCACTGCAATGCAGATCCTAGAGGTCAGTGGTTCGATTTCCTTCAAAGTTCCATGGTTAACCCTTGAACAAGGTTATTTACACTTATTGCTTTGGTTGGGGTGCAGAAGTATAGTGACAATCCGTTCGGAGTGAATTAAAAAACAAACAAATAAAATGCTCCTCGGGAATAGAGATGCATACAAAAAAAATGATTTTTAAATTAATAATAATAACAATAATAATAATAATTATGACAGTCCAGCAAACAAAGCAAAAATGCCTAATATTGCAAACAAAGAAGAGTAAGGCCAAAATTAACCTTTGGTCTTATTTGAGTTACACTTACAATTATTTCGTTGTTATTAATTTAGTGTAAAGATAAAGACAAAAGGTTAATTTTGGCCATACTCTTCTTTGTTTGCAAAAATAAAAACCCCAAATTCTGACCTTTGGGTCCGTACAACTTGTGTCCACTGATAGACATGAGGTCAATGTTCATGGAATTCACGTCCATCGGCAGTTTACCCACAGCCTGTGCAGCATCAGTGTGGAAATAGACTTTCTTGGAGCGACACAGTTGGCCTGGAACGGAAAAGCAATTACACAAGGAGACATTGAAAATCAATTGGTATAATGATGGCCGAGTGGTTAAGGAACGGGAGGACTGTGGATTGAAAGGTTCCGCTTTATATCCTTGAATGAGGCATTTTAGTTAACTCTTGAGCAAGGTTATTTGCATTAATTACATATGTTGTCCACGGTGGACTTTCGGCTACATTTGGTTTATGGTGAAAAAAACAAACAATAAATTCCCCCCTGCGATGAATACAGTGAATATATTAGGGGAGCTTAACACCTTTCAATGACGGCACAGTCCGGGGACAGAGAATCATGTCTTTACGTAGAAATTACACATCAATATCAAACATTTGCTTGAGTTTCTCTATAATATGAAGTTAAAATAACTTTTTTCTATTCAAACAGTTTAATAGGAGACATCTTTCAAAAGCAGTGAATAAAAATCAACAAGAAGTGTCTATTCATGAAAGCGAGGGTAAGAAAAGATTAAGAAAGAAAAAAATGTCGCAAGGAGCAAAAAAAAACATTCAAAAATAATTTTCAGCTTAAAAAAAAAGAGCAAAATAATCTTATTCCCTATTTCTGAAGAGCAAGATATATTTCACAAAAAATCTTTTCAATCAGAAAACTATGCAGTATGGTTGACAACAGTAGTAGTGATGTCTTTGGAAACCAAAAAAAGGGTGGCTTCATTTAAAGTTCACTACAATTTATACATTTATTATTTCATATATATGATAAAACGATCGCTATATCCTAAAATCGCTGCAACTAAATATGCTATAAATGAAGTCAACTATATTTCGTTTTTTTAAGTGACAGAGAAAATGTGAAGAACAAAAAATGTGTTATATTTCAAGTTGTGGACGTTCCTTACCAATCTCTTCAATGGGCTGCCTAACACCAATCTCATTATTCACAGCCATGATGGAAACTAAAACAGTTTCAGGTCTGATTGCCTCCTCAAATGTCTGTCGATGGAAGAAAAATAAAATGAAATAATACAGAAGAACACAGAAGTAACGTACTTGAAAATAGCGAATAAAATCTAAATGTCCGTTTTTTTCTCCCTCTTGTTTAAGTCAACAAATTAGCATGAAAGAAACCAGTATGAAAAAGAAGTAAACTCGGAAATAACAAGTATTTCTTATCTCAATCAAGGATAACTCACAAATACGACTTAAAATATTGATGGAAACGGTGGATTTTTAGTCATGATTCAACCCCGCCTCCGCGCCAAATTGAGAGTAATCATGACTAGACACTTATTAATTTTGCATGAGAGTTAAGAATAATCTTTGAAATACACATATAGCCTGTAATAGTAATAATCAAAATAATAATAAGAAGAAGAAGAAGAAGAATAACAATAATAAATTACGATCAATAATCAGTAGAATTTATATGGTGGGTTATTTTTTTACGAAACTTCAAATAAAGTAAAAGATTAGGTAACTCTAGTTAGTAATTAGACTCATATTTCTATCAATAGCACTTGTGTCGATAACATGCTATGATGTATACCATAGCAATACCAAAAATGAATAACATGGAGGCATAGAACCGAATAGTTGCCATAATTCATATTTCATCAAAATGTGACTAGTCGCAAGTGTGTGAGACATTCATGTTGGTATAAATATGACTAAAGCTTACTTTCATGTCAATCAATCCGTTTTCTTGTACCGGCAAATATGTCACATCAAATCCATCACTCTCCAGAATACGGCATGAATCCAGAACACACTTGTGCTCCTGAGAAATTAACAAACAAGTGTATGACTTATATCATGAGTAAAATGGAGAGAGTAAGAATAATTAGGGTGAAAATGTTCCCATTTAACTTCCATTTGTTGCATAAAGTATACTCAAGATTAGTTTTATAACCCTTCACACGCAAAAAGAAAAACTGAAAACACATACGGAGTAACATATCAAGTATTTCTTCTCTCTTCTATAAACCTGATTTGTTGTTTTTTTTTCTAACTATAATATACAGTCGACTTCCCTAGTACCAAACTCGGTTGTAGAGATTTTCAGATGCATGGATTCTTTTTTCACGGAATAGCCCCTATACATCAAGAGAAAATATGACCGTCCAATTTCAGATGTAGCAATCCTTTATCCTTACCCAATAACATCGCTACAAGCGTAGCCGACTGTACATAATTTTTTTTAAATGAAAGATCCATTGGTAAAAAGTTTAAAGTGGACCTTTACTTCACTGTGGACTGAGTTTGATCCCTAGCCTGTGTACTTTCATTTCAGTGGTTCATTCCTAATACACACCCAGTAATCAATGGGGAGATTATCTCCTCAGGATTCACTCTTCAGACTTTAGCAATAGTAAAGACGGCTTGATAAGGAGAGGGTAAACTACTCTCAGACATATCAGGAAAGCAGATGGGATTGAAAGATTAGTTACAGCAGGAATTATAGAAGGAAAGAAAGCGTGCAGAGAACAGCGGATGATGATTCTTAATAACCTTAGACAAGACCAATAACAAACAACTAACATGCATACACAGTTTACGAGATACACAGACAATCAATCACATTAGAGAAGAATGGTCGACAAAGCAGCTGAAAAGTCACGCCATACATCATGATGATAAAAATACGACACAAAGACATATGCCTAGAAAGAGTTGGGGAGCTACTTCTGACTCAATTATATTCATAAACAAATACAGGGATTAAATTTTCCCCCTCATTAATCGTAAAGTTGCATACAATTACAATACACACAACATACCGTTTGTGTGGTGATGACGTGGTTTTTCTTAGCTTTGTAAAACCGAGCCACTCCTTTCACGGCAATATTGTTGGACTCAGTAGCACCGCTGGTGAATACAATCTCACGGGGGTCAGCCCCTATCAAATCTGCGACTTGCTGAGAAGGGGAAAAATCAAACAAAAATGAAGATAAAGAGTAGCAGTAATGTAAGATATATAGTCGCCTTAACCTGCAGCAATCTCTGTAGTAGTAATTTTCACATTTCTTTACAACCTCTTTATAACTATAACTATACAAAATACAGCAGATGCATCAAAATTTGGTTGAAGCGATATATTTTTTTTGTTCCCCAACGACATCTCTACAAGCGTAATCAACATTTGCAGTAGGGAGATCAGAAAAACAACCACTGCTATATTTGAAGTTCACTGCAGCGATTTTGAATATATGAATACCTTGGATCGTTCTAATAAACAACATCACTACGACCAAATGTCATTATAACCGACTTTACAAAATCTAGTTTACTATAACAGAGCATTTGAATTCCTAAGCAAAAATGACAGATGATGATACGCAGGTGAAACTAAGGAATTGATATACAGTGGAACCTCCTGATAATAATAACACATTAAGTCGTTAATTGGAGGTTCTACTTTAACTAATGAAAAATAGTAAAATACACAATGAGGACTACAGAAAAATGTTATTCAGAGAGTTTTTTCTTACTCAGTGGTGTCGCTATTGGGAGGTTGCACTGTATCTCTGAGGATTTTTTAATCATCTTCTGCATTTCAAAACTACTTGACTAACATTTTAAAGTACATGTTAAATGGATAAAAAAAAATTCTAATGGCCAAAGGGAAGTAAATATAAAAATGCACATTATCAATGAGGAGTTAATAATTCTTAACACTAAAACTCACCTTTCTTGCCTCCTCAACAGCCGATTCACTTTCCCATCCGTAGGCGTGGGTGCGAGAGTGTGGGTTTCCGTACAGACTGACCATGTATGGCATCATTTTATCCAAAACTCGAGGGTCCTAAGACGAAATAAAGAAATGCATAAAGTAGATATAGAACAAAATCATACCAAATAGCTGAGAGTATTTCATAAGATATTAATAAACAAACATATTATTCAGTTAAAAAAAAGAAGATCTGATTGAAGATTAAGAATGATTAAAAACATAAGATAACAAACTGTGATAAAACTAGAGACTTCTTGCATTTAAATGACACATGTATTAGTAAAAACTTAATATTATAAGAATAAAGAAGTTTAGAGATTCAGAAAAATATCTCTTTTATAAAAAATATATATCCCTCCCTATAAATTCTTCACAAATTAAATAGCCAGGTGTACGGTTGAATATAAAACAAGACAGAACAACTCAATCAATAATCCCGTAAATCCATAAAACATGCTATAATTTGGATGGACAACTCTTATGCTCAAAAAGCAACCGCGAAAACAAATTAAAAACAAGCAAACAAACCAAAGGAGTTGTAGCTTGGGCATCCAAGTAAAGCGGCCTCATGTTGACGTCAGGCATCTGTTTTTGAGATGTTCCCTCCTCATCACCTTAACAAATACATACATGTGAGAGATCAAAAATTGATTTAAAAAAGAAGACAAACTTTAAACATAAATAGCTCTATTTATAATGTTAATATGCTCATTACCAATTATATTCCCCTCCCCTCAACTCTCCACCCCTAAAAAATAAATTTAAAAAAAGTAATGATAAACTAATGTATAAAAAATTATGATCAGTCTATATGGGCTTGCATAATTTACTTAGTAAAAAATCAATCTAATTTCTAAAGAAGGTTTTAAATTACTTTTTAAAAGATATTTAGAACTAGTTAATCATAATTTGTTGGGAAAAATTTCAAGAAGCTGTGACATGTGGGTATTAACAAACTAAAGACGATTTTATTTGGAGGTGTAAAGTAAAAGATTAATTAAACCTGACCAAGTGCAGGGGGGCTACCCCCCCCCCCCACACCCACCGGTGACTTCCATTTATATCCCTAACCCTGACCCTGACTCCAACCTTAAACCTTAACATGAGTAAGTAGTAATCACCTAGGACAGTTAAAACGATGTCTTGTCTTCTGGAATCCAGTCATATATTTTTTACTTCGAGTTGATTTTATCAGACTAAAGTTGACAACTCACCTGGGACTTGTGCTGCAGCTGAATTGTTGGCATTGACGGCAGCTCCTGCGTGTGATGTGATATAGATTGATCGTGAAAAGGTTCCTCTGACGCAATCTGTGAGTAATACTGAGGCCCTCAGGGACAACTTGGATATGTTTGACATCATCTTGAGAGCTGTGATTTGTTAATTAAGTTAATAGCTGGGAGTAAGAAGAAAAGAAATGAATCATACAACAAAGAACAACTTTTTAAAATATGAATGAACCAAAAATGAAAGATACAAACATGCAGTCATTGCCATGCAGTGTATACATTCATAGCATTTAGACTCTAGGACTAAGGTCTTTAAGTGACTTGCGGTAGTGCCTTTAAATCCAGTTTTGCTGATATTGTTTGTTGACTGGTGATCCAACCTTTTTTGGTATTGTAGTGAAAGTGACTTCCTGACTGATAGAAGACTAAACTAGTCAGGATAGAACTTAGAATTAGAACACACTACATCACTCCAATTTATACACATATTAAGTAAGTATAGTCTAGTAGAGACATAAGAACAAGAACAAGTACAGTAGAGTTGAAGTACAGTAAAAGTTCTAGGAAGACTAGTTCTAGTCTATACTACCGTGCCAAGGCAGAGCGAATTATCTGTAAATCTTAATATTTGATACTTTTTTCATGCAATGGACTCCCATACCCATTTCACATCTTGTGTCAAAGGCAGGAAGATGTATATATATGCACTTCAAGTATAATATTTATGTGTGGCAGAGAGACGTAACTGAAGAGTCACACTCACACCATTATTTCCAAAGGCAAAGCGACGTAACTGCAGACACGTAGCTCTGCCTTTTTATGTATTTATCATAGAGAAGTCAATGACAATGAGGTGTCATTTTAAAGCCTTTAAAAAGTTATTCAAATGGATCCATTGAGTTTGAAATTTTCATCAAAGTGCCTATCCAGAGAGGGTCTAGAGGTCTAGTTCTTCATAGGTCCAGTTTAGTATAATTCAGTATCAGATATAGTCCAGGTTTAGGACTATAGTTACATGATAAATGATAAGCCTCTAAATGATATTATAATATCAAATAATGCAAAACAGAAGATAATTAATAATTAATCAATTAATGATTAAATTACCAATTTAAACCAATTCATATTTAATATTTAAACTTATATTGATAGAGATAGAGCCTACACTTAAACCTCTTAGTGCGATGGACCACATTCGGGGTTTTGCCGCTTTTGTGCGATGGGCCACGATTGTGGCTCTGCCAACTCCTCTTTTTTGTTTCATTTTTAACCCACTAATTTCGTTTTCTAGGCTGTGAGAGTTACTTGGACTCTCTTGTAGAGTAATTACTGTTATAACGTCCACCTAGACCGGATTTCCCTGTTTTACAACACAGCTTAGTTTCATTTTCTCTTTGTGAAGAGTCAACTAAGAATGCTATGACGTAGCATTATATTTTTAAATGAAGCCTGTTCATTGGTCTACAGATTACATACAGTCACTCATTGAAATATCCCTTAATAATGATTTGACGAGGGTTTACCAAAG
>JAUEKR010019991.1:0-16977 GCA_031762895.1 Corambe burchi
TCGGCTAGTGATTGATTCTACTTCCGCTTCCGGCGTTCTCAGTTAATTCTAGAAAATGGTCCAAAGGACTGTAAAATAATTTCACCACTCTGCTATTGAGTTAAAAGAAGGATCTCTTCACAAAACTAGGAAGATTGAAAAAAGAATAAATAGGTATTTTATCCACATGAAATATATCTATTTGATCTCAGGTCTGATGTTCCAATAAAGCTACCTGATTGGTCTTCTTCTTCCTTCTTTCAATTTATGTTTAAGTATTACTGTTGATTGGGTAGAAATTTTTCAAATTTTGCCCGGGTGGCGGCTTTTAGCAGTCTTCTCTTTGCGATTTAAAACCACCAAGGGATTTTTAACGTGCTTAGATGTAAACAAGGGGATTCCTAGTTTATCGTCCATATCTGAGCAGACTAGATGTCAGATCCAACCTACCCTAGGATCAGGGGTGTGAAAAACGCAGAACAAATAGATGGGTTCACCCGGATTGGAACCCGGGTCGTTAGATTGAGAGGCATACATCGTTACCACTGTATCACTGAGTCTTAATGGGCTAATAAAAAGGTAATGTTATAACAACGACGTGGCTTACCTTTGACTGACATTCCAAAAAGAGCACAATACTCGATAATTTGTCTTGATTTGCTGGTGAGGAAATAAAAACATTTGCAATGATTAAAACAAAGACATAAACAAAACAATAACAACAAAATGTTTAAAAAAACCAGCAAACAAAAGGAACAAGATCATCACTAGTATCAATCTTACATTGGTCTAATATTATCTACAGCGGTATTTTGATACTTTACTATCCAAGCACTAGCTCAATGAAGCCATGCGGAAGAGGATGGTGAGTACCGGTAATCGGAATGAAACATCTCCATACGTAAGATGAAACACAATATTACAAAGTGTCGTCCAATACCTCAACCACTTGGCCACCATGACAGTAAGTAACGATTGCAACATATAGGCAGAATAGTTAATACCATATTTTTAAAAGATCTGAATATTAAGCATTTTGTCTGCGGGAAAACGCAAGATGAAAGACGATAAATTCCACATTGTACGTTATAACCCTACTCTAAATCAATAAGAGAGAGAGAGAGAGAGAGAGAGAGAGAGAGAGAAAGAGAGAGAAAGAGAGAGAGAGACAGAGAGAGACACAGATAGACAAGGAGAGACAGAGAGAGGTAAAGACAGAGAGAGAAAGAGAGAGATGGAGAGAAAAAGAGAGAGACCGAGAGAGATAAAGACAGAGAGAGCGAAAGAGATAGATAGAGAGAAAGAGAGAGAGAGGGGGTAGAATGAGATAGATGGATAGAAAGGTAGATAGAGAGCAAGAGAAAAAAAGAAAGAAAGACAGAAAGAGATAATATGGTGAATTATTAGAAAATACTTACCACTGTGTGCTTCATAGAAAATGAAATGGGTTGTGACAATTTGGTCAGCGGAGCATCTACGCCAAGAGAGGCGCTGAGGATATAACTCGCAAGTTGGGGACCTTCTTCTTCTTTTTCTTCTTCATCTTCATGGGCCTGATCCTGAGTTTCAGTGTCGGTTGGAGATTCATCCAAGGAGACAAAGCCTGAGTTGCTGGAAATATCTCCTGTCTTCTTACGTTCGTCTTCTTCAACTACAGATGGAGCACTTTTCTTGTTGCTTCCCAGAAGATCTGCCATTGAGTAGTGGGTCATGAAGACAGCTTTAGCCAATCCACCTGAATAAAAGATACACACACATACCATATTATGATAAATCACTATAAGAGACAAAGAATTATTAAGGAAAATCCAGAATAGACAATATAGAAGCGAAAGAAGAGATAATGAAAAAAATACAGTTAGAACGGGGCTCGAACCCACGACCCTCGTTACTGAATCGCCTTGCCAAGAATAAAGAGCTCCTCTATCCACTAGGCCACTAGGATAGAACAAAAATTCTATCTTTGTAACCTAGTGTCCATATTATGATACTACACTGGCTGGAGAATTATACGGCGTAAACATTATTATAGACATGAAAACTCAATTTGCTTCATTTTCCACAACTATTATCGATCGCTAATGGGTCTCAAGACATATAAGCTGGTAATTACAATTTTTCAATACTCAATAAAACAAAACAAAAAAGAAACAAAAAACCCCAAACAAACAAGCAACAAACAAATAAAAAACACAGCAACAAAAAAACAAAAACAACCACATACACATAACCCCCACCCCCTAATAATTTAGCTACCCTCAATGCCCTATTGCACTGAAATAATTTTACACAAAATAAATTCTCTTGTTCAAGAGATTAACTGAAGTTGTCAATGGTGGGAATCCAATCCACATTCATCCACATTACTACCAGACGCCATTTCAGTGAGATAAAATTTCAGTGAGTAAAAGTGATCTTCCTTTTTGGCAAAGTGATTCAGTACTACTCTGTTGAATCCCATCCTACATATCTATGAATTTCTGTATTATTTTCACCTCACCATTCGCTTCTATATTATCTACGTTGATATTAATTTAATGTTTCTCTATCTCTTTTAATGATTTATTAATACACGTGACACATGTTATTACCATATTCCACTAGATGTCTTCTTTTTTTCTTTCAATTTTACCAATTGACTCAATTGTGCTTGAGTATTACTGTTGACTGGGTAGGAATTTTTCAAATTTTGCCCGGATGACGGCTTTTAGCAGCCTGCTCTTTGCAATTTAAAACCACCAAGGGATTTTTAACGTGTTTATGTGTAAATACGGGACCTCCTAGTTTTTCGTCCGTATCCGAGCAGACTAGATGTCTGATCCTACCTAGTGTGTGAAAAACGTAGAACAAATAGTTGCGTCCACACGGATTCGAATCCGGGTCTTTAGATTCAGAGGTAGACATCGTTACCACTGTACCAATGAGCGCCCAATTGTGACTGTTTCCTTTCAATTAATGGTGATTACCTTTACTAGCTTCCTTCAATGTTTCCATTGGGATAGAGAATGTGTTGTCTGAGTAGCTTGAACCATAGACCAGCTCCTCCTTATCGTCCCGTTCCATATCATCCATGTCCACTACTTGGATCTCCATCTCTGGTAGTCAGATGGCACAACATATCAAACAAAAAGTAAATATTGATAGTATGCATAAACGAATAAGTTATATAAATAAATACATTGATAAATAAAAAAAAATAGACGAAATTTAAAAAAATGAAATATTGCTGTGATGATTTCGTAATAAGATTACGGTTTTTGTGCAATTCACTCAGAAATCATAATCATTTTTGCTGCGATGAGCTCCAATTGAGAGAAAAAAGCAAGCCCAACTAACATACGTTATGATAGGCATCCAGTGGCAATATATTCCATACCATCAATTTTTCCAACAATAGTGCTTGCATGTAATCTTAATGCATTAATAATATTATTACTTTGATAATATGATATTAATGTATTATTATATACATATTACTTTCACTTTATTTTCATTAGTGCATTGCAATAAATTCGCCTTCTCATCAACATTCCATTTGCAATAAATCCAGCAATATAATATGACGGCAAGCGTTATTATAAATTGCGAATACGAGAAGTGATACCCCAGACATGGATTTTAGGTAAACATTTGGGAATAAGATAAACACACATAATATACATTACACTGCATAACTTTAGTATAACTCCACCGATGCAATGGTGTTATGTTTGATAACAACAATAGCATAAGCGTGAATTTACATTCAACAGCACTTTGATAACGAACTTTCATCATGGTTTCATTTGCACTTTCTTCTTTCGTTTGTTTATTAGTTAATAATCTTAGTTTACATTTCTGCCTACGCATTCTTTTCCTTCGTTTATTTAAAAAAAAAATCATACAAGTCACTCAATATTGTTGGGAAGTAATGTCAATACTGCGACAAGCGGGGATTTTTTACATATTGCAATAGAAGAGTGCTTACACTTTAAGCAAACAATAAAAACAATGTTCATTCATTTTCATGGCCTGGTACTCCATGTACTACCAAAGTGAATTAAGCAGGGTTCATATTATGAATAATTAACACAAATGTCACAAGACCTTGATCGAAGTTCAAATTTGAGACTATTTTAGTTCAAAACCTTGGACTTAGGCCCACAATAATTAGGGCACTTTAAAGTACTTGCTTTGTACTCAAATGGAGCTCATCGCAGCAAAAATGATAATGATTTCTGAGTAATTGATAAATGACAACCTGTACCTTATCATCCTTTGCCTCAACGCTCGTTTTACAATAAGGCACATTAAAATCAATATACAGTAAATATAACCGATAAAAAACGTTAATTATCCCAAGGCATACAAATCCAACAATTTTATGCAATCTAAGGATATCTTGTTACACCCAAATGTTTGGCATGTTTGCGAAATTATGTGAATTGATATCACTTGACGCAATGAGTGGGGATAGATAGATCAAATGAATGAATAAGAGAGTAAGGAGTGATATGTGAAATGAGAAGGAGAGAGAGAGAGTGAAGAGGAAATATGAAACCCACTTCCATTTCTAGAGGAGATTCATTATAACTAATAAATAATTAATTTCATGCATCCGCATTCTTCCATCACAACATCCTCTATAACAAAGTTAACCGTAGTATAACATCGGCTTAGAGGACAACTGTTTTATATCCATTTTCTCAATATTATGAGATAGATGTGCTGTAATTGATAAGAGTTGTAAAGCAAGCATATCAATAATAGTTCTATCTCATCATGTTTTGCCTTGCAATGCATGGTTGTGACTGTTTCCTATGATAGAATATGTCAGCTATGTAAGGCTATATTAAATGGTGATAACTCCCAATGAATTTATTGACTGTGATTTGATCTTAAGTGATACATTCATGATGTTCGTCAGTCTCCACGGAATATCTTATTTTCTTCTCATCTTTGCCCGGGAAGGTCTTAGAAGTCATTGCACCTACGACTTTTAAGGGGCACATAAAAAGACTTCCCACACCCAGCGTTCAGAACCTTGCCATTGGGGTTCTCTTCATCTCCTACCTCATGGAGATATCAATAAGGGCCAATGCCCAGGTGGTGCTGATCATCATCAACAACAGCAACAAAATCTCATAATGTTTTCTAAACGGACTAATAAAATGTTGGTCTTAATCATCAACTACCGAGCCTCAAAGTGGTGCTATCGTAATCATGCTAAAAAGACTAACTCACCGACATTTGCGTGCTTTTGTTTGATGACAGTTGGCTCTTCGATTTCCTTGGCCATTGATACAGTGGCTGTTTCCATGGCAACCATTAATGACGAAGCTGATCTCACCTTTTCTTCTCGAGTCATTTTCTTCCATACCGACTTATTCTCTTTCTTCATGAGATTGACTCCGGCCTTCACAACGTTCTGGAAGACGACAAATGTAGTGTTTATTATTCTATCGTATATTATAGACATCTTGTTAATTCAACCATAAACAATAGCTAAATTGGTTCGAATTGTATGCAATCCTCTCTCAGCAACGCCATCAATATGTCCGTTGAGAATATGCTCACCAGACTGAAAGTAAACCGGCAGGAGGATTATGCTTGCCAATGCAATCAAGTATCAATCGTCAGTTGTTCAGCGAAAGATTGATACTTACATAAGAAGTCGAGAGAGAGAGAGAGAGAGAGAGAGAGAGGAAGAGAGAAAGAGAGAGAGAGAGAGGGAGAGAGATAGAAAGAGAGATTGATAGATGTATAGATGTATAGATAGAAAGACAGATAGAAAGATACGGATAAACATTTGTCCAGTAGATAGATACAAATTACATTTTCCCATAGTCTTTTTAAATGTAATGTCAATGTTTCAGGGGATATTAAATTGTTGTTGTTGGTATTTTTTGTCGGTTAAGTTTTGATTAATCTTCAATTCATAGCTGGATAAAAAAATGTATCGTCAGTGTTTTGAAAGAGAAATGGGGACTTACGTCGACAATTTTGATGATCTGCTTTTTATTTCTCTTGACCATTGACTTGGGTGACCTTTTAGTGACGGCAGTGAGGACCTTGGACGTGACGATAATGTCTTCCATAGAGATGTCTTCCGCATCCGTCACTTGCACCAGTTCTTCGGTGACGTTCACAGACTCCTCGGCTGTAGGAGGGGCAACAGTGAATCCAGTTACGGTCACCTCACCCTCTTCACCAGATTCATCATCGTCATCATCATCATCATCATCATCGATTCTTACCTGGTTTAACGATAAAGTAGTAAGAATAAAATGACAATATGCATAAAATATCATTTATATAACGTAAAAAGGTTTAATTTAGGTCCTATCATGACTTCGAGCTGTTTTCTTCTCAGTTTTATATGTCTTCTGAAGAAGGTTAAAACCGAAACGTACATTTCTGTCATTGTCTCTCTTATGTAGAGCACATTCCATTATTTCCTGTATTAATATTAACTTATATTGCTCTACGGTGACATATAGAAAATTTTCCTGGTAAATCATTAGTAACATATTATATGATAATGTCTCACACTACAAGATCTATATAGTTGCACGTAATAATACTTTTGGGGTGAAGCGATAACACGATCGATATACTACTGATAATGATAATCACCCCCCCCCTTTAAATTTTTGCTATAACACCTTGATTTGTATAAAGTAGTGTTGTATTCCCACCACAAAAGTTGCAATATTTGTCACCATATTCATGAACATCATCTCTTCTGTGACATTAATATGACCATTACCACACCGATTGCATCATCTATGAGTACCACAGTTAGTAATAGCTTCATAACTGTCATGTGATTATCTTCGACATCATCATCGGTTTTTTTTTAAATTTAAATACTTAGCCACTATTTTATTCTCCATATCTCAAAACTCTGGTAATGGCCTTTTTTCAACAGGCAATAATTTTTACATTATGAATAATGATTTAGAAAAAAAGAATGTATTACGCTCCAAAATAATCAAATTACGATAATTATAATCTGAAAAGAAAATCTTGGTTTTATTTAGTATAAAAACTAGATATACATCTTAATTACATTATATTAAGTCGGTATACATCTTAATTACATTGTAGTAAGTAGGTATATATCTTAATTACATTAATCTATCTGTACCATGGTTACTATTATAGTTATGCTAACGTATACTATCATATTTCAATTATGTATTTGCACTCACTGTCTAATTATGTAATTATGCAACATTCCTAACTAAACAAATATCATAATCTACCTTTTGCAGAAGAGCTCTGAACCTGGGCGATGCACACCCAGTGACGTCAGGCATGCCCTGCCAACATGCAGGTTGGCCGTTGCAGGTGAAAGTAATAAAACCTGCGTTGGAACCCGGATGGAAGAGAGAAAACACAAAACATAAGTTTGAAATTGCATGTTCTATAAACATTGACAAAATCATTAAGATAAAGTAAGTTTAATATCATTTCACTACCCCAATGACATCAACTACCATGCTAACTGGGATGCTCATAAACTAGCAATTAAGTTACGAATAATTATCATGTCAATTAATAATTATTGCGTATTGGAGAGAAAGAAATAGAGTAGGTCTCATAGAGTGAGAGAGACAAGGAGTTGAATGAAAACAGCTAATAACAGTAATAATTAAATAAGAGATGAAGAACCGGTGATAGAGCTGATGGACGACTCATCGGGAGATGGCAGTGAAAGAATGAAATATATATAGAAGGAAATAATAAGAAAGAAAGAAAGAAAGACAGAGAGAGAGAGAGAGAGAGAAAAAGAGAGAAGAGAAGAGAGAGACAGAAAAAAAGAGAGACCCAGAGAAAGAGAGATAGAAAAAGGGGAAAGAGAGAATGAGAGGGAAAAGAGCGAAAGACGTAGGGAGTAAATGGAGAGATACATAAGTAGGTAGATAGCGAGGGAATAGAGACAGAAAGTGGAAGAGAGACAAACTGAGAGAGACAAGGAGACAGGGAGAGGAAGAGAGACAGAGTGAGAGAGACAAGGAGACAGGAAGAGGAAGAGAGACAGAGTGAGAGAGACAAGGAGACAGGAAGAGGAAGAGATAACGAAAATGATAGAGTAATAGATAAATGAATTGAGATTGATAGAGATAGATATTCGTGATACAATAGCTTTAACTCTAAAGTAATGAAAGTTCCAGTGGTAAAACCAACATTAAATGTATTGTATTTGTAGGAGTAATACAGTAGTAGTAGTAGTAGTAGAAGTAGTAGTAGTAGTAGCAGTAGTAGTAGTAGTAGTAATAGTAGTAGTAGTAGTAGTAGTAGTAGTAGTAGTAGTAGTAGTAGTAGTAGTAGTAGTAGTAGTAGTAAAAGAAGTTAAAGTAATAGAAATAGAGATAACATTAATAATATTGCTTTTAAAATAATATAGCACTATTTGTCGACGATGAAATAGAGAATTATACTAAACCATTATCTTGTAATTTAACACGTGGGTGAATTTTATTTGATGCATTAATTTATATATAAAGAAATAACCCATTGCATCGTAAATCTTCATTTGTAACAACATTAATATTAGCGGCAGTGAAAGCGATGCAGGCGGAGCTAAGATCGGCATAATCTGCTCTTATTCATCCCGTTTGCCTAAAGATAAAACCGTTGGATTCCAGGGTAATGAGACATTTATGATGTTTTTATCTCTATCTCAGAATTAATGATTATTTCGGTAACTTTATCCTTAGGTTTTTTTTAAATAAATTAATTTTCTGTGTATTCGTATGCACTTTTTTCTATTTCGTTTTAAAGAATAATGACGGCGTATACTCTAATTTATGAATTGCAGCTTTAAATGTAGATTCTGATGCGCTGTTTACTCCATTTCTGACAAAGCAGTTATGATTCATAATTTAAATCTTTCATGTAATAGGTTCAGTTACTGTAGCACTCATTTCCTTCTATCCCTCTCTTCCTATTTCTTTCTGCCTTTCTCTAACTCGCTCTCTCTCTCTCGCTCTCGCTCTCTCTCTCTCTGTCTGATTATTTAGCGTGATCATCTTCGCCAATCTATCTCTCTATTTATTTATTTTCCTTTATTTTTGCAACGTCTTTTATTCTCAATCACCATTTACATGACAAGCTTCCATTATTTTCCTTTCCAGTATCATATAATATTATTAACAATGCAGTAGGGGTTACTCCATGGATCAACCAATAATGCGTACTATAATTATTTAATACAGTCAAGTCTTCCTGAGAAGTCGAATAAAGCAATCCGTTGGAAAGACGAATTCAAACCCCTGTCCCTTTTCGATGAATGCGATTATTCATGGGCTAACCAAGACTATATAGTTTACTGGCAAACAAAGATTACATACTATTATCAAATAAAACAGTTTGGTCAATATGAAAATTAAAAAAAAAAAAGATACAAAAGAAACTCAATTCATCTGTCACTTTATGTTAAGAAATCTGCACGTTTATGAGTTAATTATTATTATATAGGTAAGATTTTCCTAGACAAGAGCATCCCTAAGGCTGTTGCTTATCCTCGGCTTCTATATCACAATCAAACAATGATTTACGAACTACATTAGACAGTACACCTCTACATCGCAGTTTACTTCCTCAGTATCATAAACAGATACTCCTTACACCTGAGTAGGGAGAGGGATGTGCGTAGAGTGTCTTTCACGAGAACACAACGTCTTTTCGTCGCGGCCAACGTTTGAGCACACAACGTCATGATCAAATTACCAAGCTCTTAGACACTGCGCTATTGACGCCACATTTGTGAGCTTACCTTGCCTATATCAATATTAAAGCATTATTATGCAATCTGCCTTCTTTTTGTCAATTGAAAACAATGAAATACATTGGACAGAAAAACTCAACTCACCCGTCCCTTTGCGACATGATACTTTGACTGTTTCCCCTGCGATAGATCTTGGAAAGTCCATTTTGGCCGCCCTGACTGAAGGGCAATGTGATGACTCTTGCCGGTAAAGTCTCCGGGCTGCGATGACCTGGACTCGTGCACTGCGGCCACCTCCAGGAATGTAACAACCTTCAAACTCCTCTAAGGCTTCTTCCCAGTCATAACGGGTAGGGCGTGGTGCAGGTGGTGGATTGGTTACTCTTTCGGTAGTGGTTGTTGATTTGGATGTCTTCGGAGTTCTGTTGTAAGAGGGCAAGATTGATATTTATAAATACAGTGAAATCTCTCTTATAAGGTATAACTCTGCCGTAATTGAAAATTGTTCCCGATTATAAATGTTAGTTCTACTGTATTCAATATCATTTCGTTGCCTGTAATTTAGTGCCGATTTGCCGGATATCCCAATTACTGAGAACCCAATTGCAGAGATTATGCTGTATACAAATGAGTATTAATTGATCATTATTTTTATTTAATATACAATACTAGCAATTGATTCGAGGTCTCGAGGTTATACCTGGAGCATGATTATTTGCCCTTAGTTCTTACGTTTGTGGATCTGGAGGTAAAGAAAAGGTTTTCAAAATTAAATATACCCCCTCTTCCCCCCCCCCCCCACACACATAAAATTCATAGTAAAGTAGTAGTAACTCACTTGTTTCTTCCCCAGCCGTTGCCACGGTTAGCATGAACGTTTTCATCACCAATGCCACCAGTGATCAATTCTTCTTTCGAATCGTCTTCATTGTCCTTTTCGTCAATCACATGTCCACCAATAGGCACCTCTGGGTTCGAATCGTCACCGTCTGAGTCTGTGGACGTCGGTTTATCTTCTGATTCAGTCTCCCCACCGTCAATAATCGTCTCCACGGATTCCTTCTCATCGCTGCTGTCGGGAGTTTCCGTAGGGAACACAACTTGCCCAAGTCCTTCCGTAGAACGAGTCACTCGAGTAGTTTTTGATTCTCCGGTAACATGAGGACTACTCGTTGGTTTGTGAGTCTCTTCAAGTTCCCCCACTTTTTCGGTGGCGGCGACGGAAGTTGCTGTTTTAATAGATTCGGTTTTAGCTTCAGCAGTAGAATCTGCGATCGTATCTGGTTTCGTTTTGGGTGTTGTATCAACGGCCGGTGTAGTAATTTTGGGCTTATTTCCTTCAAGCACGATTGGGATATCAGAATCAGCCAAAACAGTTGTAGTTTTTACTGTTGTCATTTTCACGGAGTCTTTGGGAGTTGTTAAGATAGTCGGTTGAGTTGCAGGCTCCATCTTGGCATCTTTTGTCGTGGAAAGAGTAGTTGCAACAGTTGGTGGGCGTGTTGTAACTGTAGAAAGGTTTGAAAGAAAACCAGAAAGAAAGAAAGAAAGAACAAAGACAAAAAAGGAGGAGAACAATACAGCATTTAGAATAACTCCATATCATGCCAATTACTGATGTTAATGCGTCTTATCCAAGCAGTAATATGTTTCTCAAGTAATGTACCTAATGATTTTTATTATGTTGGTTTACATATTTCACATGCGTGTATGCAAGTTTTAAGACTTAAGTAGTCCTAAATTAATATGCATAATGATTAGAATATCTTACGAATATGTCACTTGACCTTTCTCCCTCTCTCTTTCTCCCTCTTTCTCTCTCGTTCCATCTCTACCTCAGTATCTCTTTCTTCATCTATTTCCTCTCTCTCTCACTCTGATATACAGCAATATCTATCTTACTATAGGGCATAGGGCCTCAAATCGAAATTTATTATCTTTTATAAACTAGATCACTTTTATTAGCTATTTATTTTTATTATAATCTTGAACAGTTATCCATGTAATTGATCAATTTTCTAAACTTTAGATCTTTATAACGTCTAAGCCTCCTTTTATTCTAGTTAAAGCATTTATAATCAAATTGTGTCAGTTGCTAAATGAACATTAATTTTATAATATTATAGCACGCAACGTAGTTCAACTTACTTGGGTGGTACTCGCAAATGAAAGGGTATCTTCTTCTACTTGTCGCACTAGCGTAGAAAATGTCATTGCGGTCGTACATGAGAATTCCAAAATCATACCTCCTTTTTGTAGCCATTTTAGCAGCTCGCCAGTTACTGTTTGATGAAGTAAATGTAACAAGGACATTAATATTATGCTCTTTGAAATAATATATTTAAATATATTTAAAACCAAACAAAGAAACATAAGGATATCATGACAACAGCATTATTGATGACTCATTCCTAAACGTTGATTTTAATTAACTAAATAAACTATTAAATGGGTAATAATCATTATGGTGGTTCGAATATAATTCACCCGATTGCTATTGTAATTAATGCATTTTTGCAATGCATTATGCATGCATGCCATATTGAAAAACCGAACCAATCAAAATATAATATTACCTATGTCAAGGCTTAAAGATTTATTCTTTAGATAGCTAGAAATCATTTTAAAAGTGTCCACTGTTATTCCATCCAATTTCAAAATGAGTCTTTAATTCCTGCATTCGGTGTGAGTTCATGGATTTTTTCGAGAATGTTTTGCGTTTCTTCTTCCGAAGTTACTTCGAAATAATTAATTTTATAATGCAAAATAGTCACAAAAGATTTTAGAGAACTTACATGACGCCAATGGCTAAAGGATCGTTCTCAACTGTCATCCACTGGTCGTTGACTTTTCTAAAGCCAGAGATCCATTGTTTAGTGGAAGGGAAATGGCTGCTTAGGTGGTTCATCAGGTCTTTCTGTTAGAGGCAAAGAAACGGATGCAAAGACACGGAATAAGGTTTATTTGAAATCCAGTTATACCTCATTCTAAGTCGGAAGTAGACATAAACAAACCGTATTCTGAATCGACGATATTTAAACAAAATAAACCCCCATCATCTTTACGCCAATCGCTACAATGGTATTTTATCATACTAAACATAGCAGTCTGCTCTTGAGGCTTTAAACCAACGTCTTCTAAAGGGGTTAGATGTAAACACGGAGCATCCTAGTTTTAATCCATATCCAAACAGAGTAAATGTCAGATCCTACCAACCTAAGGATCAAGAGGGTGAAAAATGCAGAACAAATAGTTTGCGTCCACCTAGATTCGAAGCCGGGTCATTTGATTAAGATGCATACATCGTACCACTGCGCATTCCACTATATATGTTCAGTATTTATTTATATATTTATTTGTAGCTGGTTTTCATTATTCTAAATTTATTGATGCTGCTATGGTCTTGTGTAATTGTGAAGAGAATGAAAACAAAACAATGAGAAGAAGCATTTACCTTTTCCTTATCACTTTGAACGACAATGAGTGTCCCCGCCTTAGCCTTACACTGCTTGGCCGCATTGTCCCATCTCTGTTTGTCAGTCTGGAACAAGTAGCATCCTCTGTGAATGTTCACCCAGTCTGGAGGACACACCACTTGTTCCTGGTCTGAACCTGAGAACGCAAATGAGAATGTACAAGTAAAAGTAAACATTACATTTATATATAGGGCATATTTATGGCTATGTGATCAAGTGATAATGGACTCAGCTCGGAATCGAGAAATCTCGTGTTCGAATCCGATAAACAGAGGTACAAAGTTAAAATATTTGGAAAGGTTTCTGTACACACATTTCCTCACCACACTCAGGTGCAATGAGAATCCGACCATAGGCAGAGATTTCAATTCAATTGTTTATCTCGGAATATAAGGCCTTAGGCCCACATTTCAAACATATATGCAGAGATGGATATTCTCAAAATGCTAGAATGACGCGCCTTTCAGACCGTTCTTCTGTATACTCCAGGAGGAGTTGAGATAGTATAGGTATGAATTGGTCTGTCGGTGATCTCTTTGTAAAGTGCTCTGAGCAATTAAAAACAGGTGGAAAAGCGCTATATATGCTATATCTATTTATTTATATGGCCGAAATATGAAGGTGCTAACATATCATTTTTACTTCCCGACCGGCCTTGGTACGCCAGAACCATCAAAACTCGCGTGTACTTCTAACATCCAGACAAGTTTCCATTACTGCCTTTAGTCGGGGGCTCACTGCAGCTGAGGGTGACAGCGGATTTGAGTCCACTACCTCTCGGCCACGAGTCAAGCACCATACTGCTAGACCACAAAGCAACATTTCCCATCTGTATAATGTTATTACGTTGACTAATTAAGAACAAAATGAGATAAAGGGGAGATAGAGAGAAAGAGAAGGAGAGAAAAAGAAAGAGAGAGAGATAGAGAGATAGAGATAGATGAAATATATTGATTGCTTGAGAGAAAAAAGGAAGAGAGAGATAGAGATAGAGGTTGAGATAGAAAAAGGTAGAGATAGGAAGATAGATAGTAACAGATTGGATAGAACAGATCGAAGTAGATACAACACGTATTGGTATATAAGTCGTAATACTGCATGACATTTGTATGAATGCAAACAGTAATAGAAGGCGGGTAAGTCATTACTACAAGCAAAGTACAGGGTTGTCTCATTAGTTAAGTGAACTAATACTCTTTTCAACACACGAGTGAAATTACTGTCATACTATGATGGTGCGCCATTCAAAATTAAATATTACCGTGCTACGAGTTGGATTTAAACTCGAGACCCTTTGAGCTAGGGTATAATGCATTTTATCAATGTCGCTTAATCTACATCCTTACCAAGTATTCAGATAAATGGATGCTAGAGGTCTAGACCTTTTTATTCTGGAGAATTTAACTGTCACTCGACGCCGCTATAAATACACCTTTCTTTATCCAGTTTGACGTAAAATGAAAGGGGGCCTGTGTTTAAGGCTGATCGCACTCTAGTGCACAGAATAGTAAAAAAATAAAAATATGTGAATGGAGCATGCAATCCACTGTTGAGAAGGAAAGGTGAGTTGAGTGAGTGTTTGGGATGAAGACTCACAAGGTGGGTATTGTCCTTCTACGTGAGTGGCAGATTGAAAGAGAGAAGATGGATCAGTGAGTAAACGTGGAGAAATAATGATGGAAATATGAAGTAGAAGAGGTGAGAGAAAGATAGTGGGTAGGGAGGAAAAAGAGGAACATAATAAACAAACCAGTCAGTGAGTGAGAATAATACCAACAAAAAAACTGATATAAAAATACGAGAGTGGGGAAAAAAGCTAACATACAAAGAAAAATAAAAGGAGAGGAAGTAACAAGGTACAAACAGTAGGGAAAGGAAGAAAGGAGGTGGAGAGAGAGATAGAGAGAGAGAGAAAAAGAATGAGTGAGAGGGGAGAGAGCGACAGACAGATAGGCAGAGGCAGACAGATAGAGAGGAAGAAGTAAGCATTCTTGATTGCCAGTGAAGAGGGGTTACTTTAATATTGCAATTTAACCTTCTTATATCTATCTAGTCTAGCAATCAATTTTTTCGCACTGAAAGCACTTATTTGCTCATCACAATTTATAGATTTATACGATAATCCAACATTTTTCAATTTCACATCTCATGGATAGTCTAAGTAGCAAGAAGGAGTAAGAAGGAAATAATAGGAAACGTATGCAATGTAATTTCATTCATGAAGAGAGCACGACACTAAGGAAATTTAAAAGAATACATTTCATACTCATGATAAGATTCAATTAAACTGCTAACCCAAAATGATACCATAAGTTTGCTCTTAAACAAACAATTAAACGGTTCGTTTAATAAAATTGAAAATTAAACACGCCATCTAATGCATTCCAAATTAATAAACACAATTGGCATACATTGCTTTACGCTACAACAAAGCTATCATATTTAAGTAAAATATAGTTAGTACTGCGTGGTTTTCTATATTTCAACGTGTTTTGGCTTGTTAGTTCGTTCATTCCCATAATTTGATAATGCCACTAGACAAGACATAAAACAAGAGTACCCAGCAAGCTTGCATACCCACATGCATCATATTTAAGGGTTCTATCTACTTCCGCTTTATGCTATCTCTCAAGAAAGATAATTAATTATCTCTCGCAGCGGTGGTTTATCTTCAAACCATATACCACAGCTTCCTAGTAAGAATGTCGGGTGATACAATATATTATAGGAGTCTAAAAGCTTACAGTGATATTATTTATGATTAAATTGTAACACCCTTTTTATTGTAATACTATGATATCATCCTAACTCACACACCCCACCTCCTTCCCACCCCCGCCAACACATAAATAAGCACACACACAAAACACACCTTCGAGTTTTTATTTTGTGGATTTTTTAGCTTTACTTTTGTTTGCTTGCTTGTAAATGCAGATAATCACTACTCACAACAACACGGTCAGTAAATGATCCTGCTAATAGAGAATAGAGACTACGATAATATCCAAATCCATTTGGGGCATACCTCTAAACGTCAATCTAGGTTAATATGTAGACTCTATAGTCTAGCTGAAATGCATATTATATCCCCTTCATTTATGACTTTAAGAAAAATCAAGAACTTCTGTTTTCAAAGGTGGTGGTGGTAGTGAGCCTATGGAAGATGATAAGCCTGTGTTTATATCTACACCATCGAGATGCAGAAGTTTTGTGAATATCTCTCTGGATTTGATGTTGGAAGACTGTGGCAAGTGTAATAGGATATGACTGAACTAGTGTTCTTTGTAATAAACATCAGCTGTTTTATGCACCATGATATGCCTATGATAACTGCTTCTTTAAAAACACAAAGAAATACATAGATAAATAAACAAACAAATAATAAATAAATAAATAAATAGTTCGATACCAAGAATTTCATTTGGCGCTGGATTTACTACAGCAGTACAATAATTACAAATGTCATAGTGCTGTTAAATTGATGTTAATAATTAAACAAATGGAAAAGAAAGTTATATTGTAATAACTAGTACAATCACTATTACTATTCCCGGTTTTGCTATTCATATTGTTGATATACTACTACTGATCGCTATTTCCACTTCTATTATTAGTTACCATCATTTCGTCCACTACTATATCATACTACTGAACTATTATGAACAATATTGCAATGAGATGCATATTCTTTTTGATTACTACTATTACTATCACCCACAACACTTAGTATTATTGCTACTACTACTACTACTACTACTACTACTACTACTACTACTACTACTACTACTACTACTTCTACTACTACTA
>JAUEKR010019992.1:0-11125 GCA_031762895.1 Corambe burchi
ACATTTCCTCTCCCCACTCAGGTGTAATGAGTATTCGGCCATAGGCAGAGATGGATATTGTCAGAATGCTAGAATGAAGCGCCTTTCAGGCAGCTCTTCTGTATGATCCTGAGGAGTTGAGATGGTAGAAGAATGAACAGGCCTGTCGGAGACCCCTTTGTAAAAGGCTTTGAGCATTTAAGAAATAAGTTGGAATGCGCTATATAAATGTTCACTTCTAAAAGCATGCCACAGATTACCAACACCAATTTGATAAAGTTTTACTTGCCCTAGCATAACTCCTAATAATTCAATTCCGGAAGCACCAAACATACCTAACTTGATGCTACTCCAGTCAAACGAATTTTGAACAAATTGACATCCGCAAGCTTCAAGTAAGCACACACAACCACAAGCCAATTTAAGCAATTGGCTTGCATCAAGTAAATCGCTCAAGTAGGCATTCAGGTGTGTGGCATCCTCTAGAGTTATGCTTCTTTTAGTAAATGCCTGTAAAGGTTGGGTCATCGTATGTATAATATTTATATACTCAATTCAATAAGTGACGCAAATAACAAATCTTTTATGCTAATTTTTTATTATATCTCGGATACAAAGACTAACAGCTATTAGTTGGAATAAAATAAAAAAAGCGTGATTCAATCAATTGTATCAAACAAAAGATTGTTCTTTTATAGCGCATTAATCACCAAATTGTCAAAGCGCATTATATCTCGTGTACTCCCCCAGCCAACAGCAAACATTTAACACTGGGGAGACATTCGGCTGTTAGGCGTGCTACAATTGTTTTTCGGGACAAGACAGATAGCTTAACGGCCAGATACTCTATTTCAATGGAGTTCATTGAGGCAATCGACGCAAATTTTCTTGCCCATGGAAAAACCGCAGTAACGGGCGGGAATCGAACCCGGGATTATCATTGCCATAACAGCCACAGCAGTTAAACGCTTTACCAACTGAGCTAACCTCACCACCGAAGCCTCTTATCTGCCAATAGCGCTTATAATCTATACAGAGTCGTCTACGAATATCTGCAGCCACTAATTACACAGACGTCTAGGCTACGACTATTTCTTAATCTAATCAACCATCATCGAAGCGTGGACGGTACTGGCGAAAGAAACCCCGTTAATTAAACTATGGTCTGATTGCCTTGGGTCACGTCACGTGATAGGGTTGATAATCTAATAGCATACGCTGTTATTATAGGGCGAGTTGGTTTGATAACAAAGTGACACCACTGTATTATATCGCGATGGGAAAATGCTTATTAGTACAGTAATAATATAAAGTAATGATGATGGTGGTGAGACTGATTATTTGAATACAGTAGAACCTCACTAATTGAAGCGACTCAAGGAAACTGCAATATCGTCCCGATTACACGGGTGAAAATACTTATAAGCAATGATATATTATTATAATTATAGTAATGATGATGGTGAGACTGATTATTTAAATACAGTAGAACCTCACTAATTGAAGCGACTCAAGGAAACTGCAATATCGTCCCGATTACAAGGGTGAAAATGCCTACTAACAATAATATATAGTGATGATGACGGGTCTAATTATTTTAATACATAATTTGAACCTTACTAATCGGAACGACTAGAGGAAACTGGAAAATCGCCCCAATTACAGGGATGAAAATGTTTATAAATAATAATATATTATAATAAGAGACAAATAATTATTAAGAAAACCCCAGAATAGTTAATTTAGAAGCGAAAGCAGAGGAGAAAACGGTGTTCAAACCCATGATCCTCGGTACCGAGTCGCCTTAATTAGAAGGCCACTCAGATAGAACAATAATATGATATAGTGATGATGAGGACGAGACTGATTATTTTAATACAATTAAACATCACTAATTGGAGCGGCTCTAGGGTTACTGGAAAATCGTCCCGATTATACGGGGGAAGCTGCTTATCAACATTAATATATTACAGTGATGTTGATGGTTGAACTGATTAATTTAATACAATGTATCCTCACTAATTGAAGCTGTTCAAGGACAATTGGAAAATCATCCCGATTACACAGGTGAAAATATATTATAGTGATGAAGATGGTGAGACTGATTAGTTTTATATAGTGGACCCTCATGTCCCGATTATACGGATATAAATGGTTAATAACTATAATAATATATTGTGATGATGGTGATGGTTGTTGGGATTGAGCGAAATAAATAACAAAAATATAATGATTTGTACACATATTGCTATTTACGGTTGAAGAAATTAATAATTTGTTATTATTTAAAAAATAATTTCAAAACTTTAATACTATTATATTCAACTTCGCTTGTAGTGATATTATTTTCATGGAACCACATCTTATATCTCAATTCAAAATACAGCAGTTTGTAGCGAACTTCGGATCTAGCGATCTTTCTTTTCTTCCTTCTCAACGAGATCTGATCTCTAGATAGGGGCTCAGTGTTACAGTGGTAACAATGTCTGCCTCTTAATCCAACAAATCGGGGTCGAATCCGGGTGAACACAACTATTGGCTCTGCGTTTACCACTCCCCTGATCTTAGGGAAGGCAGGATCTGGGATCTAGTCTGCTCGGATACGGACGAAAAACTATGAGGTCTCGTATTTACATCTAAGCACGTTAAAAACCCCTCGGTCGTATAAAATCGCAAAGAGTAGGCGGCTAAAACCTGCCACCCTGGCATTATTTGAAAAACATCCCTACCCAGTCAACAGTAATACTCAAGCACAATTGAGTCAGCTGGTAAAATTGGAAGAGGAAGAAGAAGTGTAGTCGACTGCATATAAGTATCATATACAGCAAAGAACAAGAAGAAAAACGGGAATATGCAATTATCAAATACAAATAATATACAATTGATAATTACAGTGGAACCCCTGTAATCGGCAACCTGGCAAATTGACATAAAATCCCCGACACCCAACCATATTATAATCTATACATTATACTAATTCATCTTTCCAATCGGGAAACCAGGCTAATTGGTAAAATGTTTTAATCCAACTGTCTATCCCAACTAGCGAGGTTCCCATGTATGCAATAATTTATTAATATTATTATACATTAATGTTATTAAAGGTCTAGATTAGGAGTGTACCGAATAACCCATAAATCTGTGCCAAAATGCCAACTCGCTAGTGACACTTTTGGGGTCGTACAGTTAGTGTGGCGTAGCTGATTGGACAAGCCCGTTATCGCATCGGTGGGATAAATAACCGAAACGGAATGGCAACGGAGTTGAGAGAGAGAGACTACAGATATAAAGAGATACAGATAGAGGGAGAGAGATAGAGAGAGAGAGAGGGAGGGAAGGGGAACAGTTAGGCTTGGGTATTTTATTGTATTCGCCTAAATCGGTACTTGTGTCGAGAATGACCTCAATCGGTACTTGTATCGATAATTAACCAGACGAAACAATATCTGAAATGATGACGTCAAAACTGGAATCATACCAATTGAAATGCCACATTTGTTACTCCAATGTGAACTAGTGCACCATAATACAAGGTACTACGTATCCAAAAATATCTCCGTAAAAAATAAAAAATAAAAAAACCCAACAAAAAAACAAACAAACAAACAAAAAGTTACACATACGATGATATGGAAATAATGCATAGCACTCGTTTAATTAATCATTTATTTATTTTAAACATAGCAATTTTATATTTTGTCTCATTTAGAAAAGTACTATATTATAATATGTGTGTATTATGCTCTGGGTACAGAGCGTTGAGGATATAGTATCACTTAGTCTTAGCGTTAGGTTCAAAGTTGAGTTAGAACTTGGATTTATGGTTTAGGTCTAGTGTTTAGGGCTTGTGATGGTGTTAGGGATACTGTTTAGGTTTAAGGTTTAGGGTAACAGCTATGGTTTGCCTAATGTTAAAGACAGACGACATGTTTAGAGGTTGGGGTTTAGGGCTATGATTGAGGGTTAAGTTTAGGGTTTGTCAAGGTTTATGGCTAGCATTAGGGCATGCCTTGTATTATTTTTTTTTTCAAATTTTACCCGATCTCTATACATTGTCTATAATATATAATATGTAGGTTTAAAACTAGTCGGACTATTCTAATATGAGAAAAGTAATTATAATCAAGTCCGACAAGATCCGCTTGCAATAATCGAATGATCCAGAATCGGGTACAAATACCCGCACATGTTTGGGTTCGTTTCTATAGTGCATGCATGTACCAAACTCGCATGACAGCCCCTGAGTGAGTCATTGACATAGTAAAGAACAGCTAATTACTTCTTGACGAAGGAGTGGGTAAGAAAGAGAAGGAGAAAAGGTGATGGGTGTTGGGAATTGGGACAAGTAAATTAATTGCGTTTTACTGTTAATCATTTGTGTATTGTTTTTAATTGTATTTCATTGTTGTTGGTATTTTAAGAATTTTTTGTTATTGTTTTCTTTTTTTTTCTTTCGTTTTTATTTTGAAGATTGAGAAAGAGTTAGGAGGAATATGGGACTAACTGTAAGGTATTTCTTTTTCCGTAATTGGTGATATTTTTCTCTCGTTTTTCCTCCCTTTTAATAGCTAGTTTTGACTAAGATTAACCGGCTTATTACATGATTACCTTACGTTGTCTTGCCGTCTTCCGAATCTTGCGAAGAAATTTGACCAGTTACTTCCATTCCTGGGCAAGCACTTGCTTAATTTCTAAATTCATGCTTGCTGTTAGTATAACAATGTGTTTTTTTAAGTATATATTATTTAGATAATTATTACTCATTATTGGGAACATTGTTACAAAAAATATAGATATATTAATGCAAACAAAAAAATGGTTCAATAATCGCTTGAGTGTGTCTTTTAATGTGTTTTAACATTTTATTTAGTCACACCGCAGGCCAAAAACATTTTTTAGAAGTGTTTTCAGTTACCCCGCATTACGGTACGTATGGTCTGTTTTCACGTTCTTAGGAAATGTAACAACGTCATAAAAACTAGAAAAGGCAACAACAACAAAAACAAAACAAAAACAAAAAACATGTAAATAACGAACCAAAAAACAGGAAAATATGATATCAAGAAGAAGATTGATATAGCAGTACCGGTGTATGGAATGATAAGCAATAAAATCGGATAATTAAACACAAAAAATAATGATGTTAGAGAATGCGATGCAAGTGCATCACCATGTGTCACAGTAGCTGAGCGGTTAGGGCATCGGGCTGCGAATCATAAGGCTAGTGGCTCGATTCCCGTTTGAGGCATCGTGGTTTACCATTGAGCAAGGTTATTTGCACATATTGCTTACGCTGGCGGCGCTGAAGAAAAACGACGCTCGGTTTATGGCGAAAACAAACCAACAACAAATGACAAAATATCCCTCGGGGATAAAGATATATACACAAAACAAAACAAAAAATATCAAAGTAGCCCAATGAGACAGAAAAAAGCATACTATATAAAATCAAGAAATAATTATTCTTCTAGAGAGAAAAAACTCAACAATCAACAGCAAACCAAAAGAAACCCCACAACAACAATAAAATGATGCATTGAAAAGCAAATTTTAACAATAAACAACAAACAAAAACAAACAATATTTTTAAAAAAATGATGTAAGTCGGTTAGCAATAATGATATAGCATTACAGGACATATTTCCCTGGCCCAAATACAATCCTCCTTTTTCTACCCAATATGACTCCCTAACCAAACCTAATTTTCACTAAAGAAAAGATATCATCAAATCAACAGAAGTAAAATGAATTTAGCAGCACCAGTAATTAAAATGGCTACTACACTTTTTTTTTCCAAAAAGCCACATTTATTTCTCCTTCTTCCTCGGCCTTCCCTCCCTTTTTTTCTAAAACAAAAACCAAAAACCAAACAACAAACAAACCTTAATTAATAAAGCAAGGAATCATGGTAGAATATTGTACTACTGTAATATAATAATATATCATAATCTTAATACTGATGAGTAAACGGAAATTCCCTTTGGATTTGCGAGTATTGGACGAGATCAGAAGAACTCGACTCGCTTCAGTTCAAAAGTGCTAGACTTACACAATGCTCTCATGGGTGATATCAAACTCGACCCGTGTCCTGAGTTACCTCTCTTGCATATAGGAAAAAAGTTGTTTACCGGGTATCTAGGTGTCTGCGGTTCTCACACTGAAAACAATTAATTGCCATCCAAAATAAGTTAGATGAAAAAAATAAAAATTCAAAAAATACTATGCTTGTAAAATCTTTACTATCTGAGTGGCCTAGTGAATAGAGGAGCTTTCTTCTTAGCAAGGCGATTCGGTGCCGAGGGCTGTGGGTTCGAGCCCCGTTCTAACTGTATTTTTTTCATTATTTTTCGCCTCTTTTTTCACTTCTATAGTGTGTATTCTGGGGTTTCCTTAATATTTCTTTGTCTCTTTACAAGTATGATGTTATCTCCTATTATGATAGGAGGTAAAAGACATGGATTTCTTAATACAAGTAGAAAAACAAAAGAATAATGCGAAATTAAGATCAAACGAAAAAATATCAACAAACAACATAATCAAAAGCCAGGCAAGAAGTACAGTATATTATTTAAGATCAATTTTTGAAATTAAAATTCATGGCAATCGGTCTCTACTACGAAAATAATAGTCTTCTAAAAACATTATTCGAACGAGAAATGGATGAAACTGATGAAAAGAGGGTAGATTAATGCAACATTTCAAATAAAAATGAATTAATATAATGCATAAATATACACTTTATACGCAATTTAAACGACAACTTTGGCATACACTATATCGACGGAATACAACAAGATAGAATAGATAAAATAAGATAAAATATGAAGAAAAAAACCCTCAAAAATGTTCACATACGCACGACAAAATACATTACACAAAAACAACATAATTCCAATTTTAATTCCATCACCTTTCTCGTATAACAATAGCTTATCATTTATGGTAAATAAATAGACCAAAATGTAACCTAAAACCCAGAATTTCAAATAAATGAAATAGAAAACCAGATTCCCAATGACTAAATAATGATTATTAATCCACCATACACACGTACGACGTTGGTCTACTAACCCACATTTTAATAGTTAAAAAACCTCATCAAAACTTTATTTTCCATTGCTTGAGAATGATGTGTGCTAATATCTCGGGGATTGGTTGCGGTTTTGTATATTCCCAGTTGTATTGATAGATATGGAAGTAACATCTTTTTATCCATAATATAATGTCTCCCGACAGAACATGACTAAGATAGCATTCATGAGAAATGATTTTAAGAAAAGAAAAAAAAATGAATATGACAAATGATGGTAAGAAGGATAATGCACATTATACTTTATAATAATAGGTATTTAATTCGAATCCCAAAACGTTTTGTATCGTAATATTTTCTCATGTTGTTTCCTTTCGTTTTTACATACAAATGAGCCTCGCAAATTTGGGCACCACGGTGAACTGTTTAGTCCTCCCAATTACCCGAATTTATTCATTAGCGAGGGTAAATATGTTAGAGGTGGGTCTACACGTTAGAGCAACTGGTTGTCCAGGATTTCGCACCTATTTGACGTTTTTTTTTCCGATTTGTCGGGTCGGGTCCAAATTATAGAGGTTTCTCTTTGTTAAATATCATAGCGCTTAAGCAGTTTGTCGAAGATATTGTTTCTTTTATTTTGGTTCTAGCAGTCATTTGCACTTTTTAGCGTCATACACATATTTTTCCGCATAATTAGAATCTTATAAATACGTTGTGAACACGGAAATATCACCCCACACCAAATATTTACCCAATTACAAATTCACTATCAAATGACCCCAAGATAATCACACACGTACGCACACCATATCAATAAATAACTGATAATACCGCACACAATAATGCACTCACACGCACATAAGCTAGGAAATATTTGACTACCTTAATATAGATATTGCCATATCAAATTTACAGAAAAACAGATATAAATCATCATCTATTAAAAAAATAAAAAAATAAAATAAACATGGCGAAAATGTCAAATGTGAAATTGCCCATACGAAAATACGTTGTGGGTCAAATCAAGGCAATGTCTAAAGCCTAACTTGTCTTCTTTTTTGTCTTTGTAATATTGTTGCATTAATCCTCACTTTCTATGATTTTCGTTCAGGGAGAATTAAAATAATGGACACAAGACAGACCAAATTCATTGTATAATGTAGACAATGAGGACACCATTATGGGATCTATAATATGAAATCATCCTTACCAATATAGCTAGGGATATAGTAATATTGTAGATATATAAAATATGTTGAATTTTATGTCTGTACACATACATAAAATAAAAGCACTTCTAATATTTGAAGGTCTTTTAAGCCAGGGCATATGCCTGGTTGATATTGCTCAAACGAGTTAAGATTTATGATCTCCTGTGATTCGGACGCATGTCCAGTGTAGTTTTCCTTTCACGTTGATATGAACTAGCACTCCTTTTAACAACTAACTGTAGTGCTTGTAGAGTGTCAGTGACACTTCATTTCACCATAACGCTACAACCAGGGCTTAAACAAACGAACTTGTGATAGTAAGACAAGACAGTTAGTCTCTGTACAACCCATGTCACTATACATACATACATAATAATAAAAGAATTCAGCTATTTCATATAATATATTGATGCAATGCAATATGATTACTTAGGAAACTAATTTCGTAATAACATTGCTCCAAGATATCATTCTGCTATATTGCTTTTTTGCTCTCTCTCTTTCTCTCTCTCTATCTCTGTCTCACTCTCTCTCTCTCTCTGTCTCTCTCTTTCTCGCTCTCTCTCTTTCTCTCTCTCTATCTATATATCTCCATATCTATATGTCTCCCTCTGTCTATTCCTCTCTTTCTCTCACGATATATATCTCCCTCTTTATCTCTTTCCCTCTCTATCTGTCTGTCTTTCCCTCTCTCTCTCCCTCTCTCTCACTCTCTCTCTCCCTCTCTCTCTCTGTCTGTCTCTCTCTCCTTCTCTCCCTCTCTCTCTGTCTGTCTGTCAGTCTGTCTCTCTCTATTTCTCTCTCCCGCGCTCGCTCGCTGTGCTGCATTTACTATTGATATCTATTATTTTGAGTTAGGGTCATTCTCTATCATTATTTACTAGAGAAAAAGCGCGCTATAAATGTTTATTATTTATTTATTATTCATTCATTATGGAACGATAATGATTTTATCCGGTACACTATCCATTGTCTAAACTTCCCTGATGTCTTCCAAATTTTATTGCTCACGAATTACTCCCCCTTACGAGTCCAGAATCAATTATCTGGTACCGCAACGTGTCTTATCTCCCTTTTATCTCTTTTATCTCTTCCTATCTCCTCTATCACATTTAAGATAACATTATGTAAGACAAAAAATTCCTTCGCTTTATTTATCTTCTATAACCAACAATCTTCACTCTTTTACTTACGCTTAGAGCTTGTCTTTATTTCTCTTTTGTTTCCCTTACTCGTATTTACCCCTTTGTTATGTTGTTTGGTATTTTGTAAAGTGGTTTTTTTTTTCAATATGTTATGCTGTTATATTTTTGTTTCGTTATCTGTTTGTTGCTGATGGTGGTTGTTTTAATCATATCTGTTTTTGATGTTGGTTTGTTCTTGTGTTATTGTTCGCTTTTTTCTACGGTTTATTTTTTTTACTTATTTGCGTCTGTTAGTGTTGTTATATTAGTTAACCGATGTTGCCATAGTTTTCAAAGGGTTTTATTTTGGTAATCATTATCATAGTTATTCAGCATCTAGTTTTTTTGTTGTTGTTTTTTTTTTTGTTGTTTTTGTTGTTGTTTTTTTTTTGTGAATTCATTGTTATTGTTTATTATTAAGATTTATGCTGTTTTTAACATTATTAATGATGCTACTGAAAGTGCTGATAGTCGGATTATTGCAGGTGGTTTTATTTTTTCCAATTGCAATGAAAATATCAAGTATGAGTGTTGCTTTCTCTTTCTTATAGCAGAGCTGTTTAACTTGTGTATCGCTATTTGCTATCTCACTCTACTGGTGGTCATAGTGGTGGTGCTCTTGTGGTCTTGTGTGTGTGCGCTTATGTGTCAGTGTGTTTATTTCAATTTTGTAATGATGTTATTGTTTGCTTATCCTTTCTTTATGTATGTGTGACGGAGAATGGAGTATCCATACATGCTGTCTGTTGAATGGGATTAAAATGAATCGAGTAGAATTTCCATTCTTCTAAGTAATACTTTATTTTTTGTATGTTTTATAGTACATGCATTTCACTACATTGCATAAACAAATACACAAGCAAAATCGACAAGTCTGCCAACAGCAATACTCCATTTCGTTGAGTCAGTTTGTCGATTCAAAGGATTAAATTCATAATTTTACATCACGTATTATTCTTTAAAATGTAGCGATAAACAAGATGCATCACCATTATGATGATTTTTTTAACCAAAGGGAAATGACTGTTTATTATTTCATCCAACCCGATGACATTTCCTTAGTTATTTCCCTTATTTAGTATCGCCTGGAAACATGATTTCTGTTAACTTACAATTGCCAGGCTGTTTTTTTTTTATCTGCGTGTTTTCTTGTTCTATGTTGTTTTTGTTTGTTTTGTTTTGTTTTTTTTCGCTGTTTATTTTTTTGCTTGTTCGCCCTTCCAATTTTATGTGTGTCTGCAATCATCTGAAATATTACATTTTTAATGGATGAGTCCAAAACTTACAACAATCGATTATATCTAGAAGTTGATTTAGTTTCTCTCAATGAAGTTTTACTCTAATATAAACATATTTCTGATTATATCATTACAAACTCAACAAATGTAATATATTATGTGTTTTCTGGTTGCTTCGAACAAATTTCATAATTGCCATTTTCGTTTCTAAGTATAGGTCAATTATATCTACATAAGTTACTGAAAACCGGAGAACGGCTAGCTTCACTATGGGCTTGCACTCACTCACTCACAGTCTAGATAGGTACGAGGAATGAAATTGGTAAAGTAAAGTAAAGTGACGAGAAAAGACTGAATAGTAGCAATGATGATATCCTTATTGATAGTAGACAGCAATTGGAACCTCAGTGAGTGGTCCACAAGTACAATGTCTGTAATTAAACGTTTCATTTAATGATTGAGTCAGTTGTTAAAATTGAAAGA
>JAUEKR010020103.1:0-11124 GCA_031762895.1 Corambe burchi
TGTATGTATATATATATATATATGTGTGTGTGTGTGTGTGTGTGTGTGTTTCTCTACATTCATCTCTCGCCCTATATTAATCCCTCTCTCATTCCTCTCTCTTCCTTTATTTCTCTCCTTGTCGTTCCCTTACACTTTCTATCTATATCTCTGCCTCTATTCAATCCCTCCCTACCCCTCTCTCCCTCTCTTTATTTTTCTCTTCGCATTATGTCGCTATTATTGCTTTCCATATATGTTTGATTTGTCTAATATATCATATATTGTGCATTGATAGCATCATAATCATTGTGTGTACTTTAATCACTGTGTCAAACGTATTTTTTTATAAAATGCAGATTTGATTTATTGATGATATTGATATCTGGTAAGTGCATGTAAATATATTATGATACTAGACTATAACCACCCACTCCTATCAATGTCTTTTGTTTTTTTTATTTGTTGTTTTTTTTTCTCTCCAAAATGGCATTGCTTCAGTTTAAGCTGTTGTTTTTTTATCAATTGCTCATTTACGATCTGCATATACTTTGCAATTCTTTCTGCATCTCTTTTTATCTCTCTCTTTCTCTCTTTCACTCTCACTATCTCTCAATATATCTACATTGGACATAATAAGTTTCGATTTCTCTCTCTCTCTCACTCCTCCTCTCTCTCTCTCTCCCCTCTCTCTCTCCGTTTTCCCTCTTAATATTAATATCCCATTCTCTGACTGTCGGCCAGTCTGTCTGTGTGTGTCTCTCTTTACCTCTCGCTCATTATATGTGACAATATCCCGCTCTTTCAATCTTTCTCTCTCTCACTCTCTCTCTTCCTTCTCTCGTTGTCATTTTCAAAACCTCCTTCAGTCTCTCTCTTATACTCACTTATCATGCAATTATCTCCCATCTCTATCTACTTAACTACTCGTTTTACTTTATATTATATGACTCTATTCTACTTCTAGACTATGTGAGTCTCCATCTCGCAGATAATTTCGACAAGTCGTCTAGTTCGGCCAATCTTCTATCTCATTTCCTAAAGTATCCTTTGTTTACAACGAACCAATTTTGACAATCTCCGCTTGTTGGAGAGTTCCATTACTTCCGCTAGAAGAGCCACGCCCTCAGGACCTCATAAGCCGTTAGTGTTGGGGGATTGTCGGCCCCTTTGGGGAAAACGATCGGGGTTATTAGCATGTCGTCAAGGGGAGGTAACACTAAAGGAATTGTTAAGATACATCTTCATTATTAACTGCCCTTTGCCCCCCAAAATCACACCACTTCTTCATTATGAGTAGATGGATTGATATTGTGGTATATTATTCACTGTTTATTACTTATTATGGTCCATTGTTGTATTATTCCATCTGTTTTTTTTATATTTTTCCTTTTGTTTCTTACCATTTTTTTACCATTCTTATGAATTGTGTTATATTTATAATTATTTAATATTATGATGAAAAAAAAAAACAACAACAAAAAAAACGACACACATCAGTCATGCCGTGATTTGTAGATGTCATACAGCATAATATGTGTGATCATAACGTGTGCTCTAGAAATCGGGAATATTCTTCCTACATGCTTGGGGTATTATAGCATGTTTCTAGCGACATCGTTCTATTTTCTGAAATGCTTCATGACATTCCATTTTAAAAAAAATAAAAATTAATGGTTTTCTTATTTTCATCTTATCTTCGTTGTTTTTCTTTTTTCATTCTTCATCGTCATACAGTGTATTAGCAATATTAATTTTCATTATCTTCATCTTCTCCACAATCGTCATCCTCATTCCATTCATCTTTTTCTTTTTCTTCTTTTATTCCTTTTCTCCTGTTCTATTGCTCTCACCTGATAATCAAAACCCAAGAGCATAATACACTCTCGATGAATGCGCTTTAAGTCCTTCTTATTGTCTATGATAAGATATTGAACACATTATTAGTAATGAAAGTCCTACCTTGAGTTACTCTAAACCAATTAAATCTTATTATTCAATACAAGATTCTGTGGTCTGGTTGTAAGGCACTCACCTTGTGATCGAAAGGGCTTGTGGTCAAAACCGCTTAGCGTCATTGCAACAGTTAAATCTACTGTGAACTGATTTTGAGAACCTGGCCATAAGCAGAGATTGGTGTTGTCAGAATGCTAAACTGACCCGCATTTCTAGCATCTATTCGAGGAATCGAGATGGTATAGGAATATAGGAATGAATTGGCTTGCCAGGGACCCCTTTATAAAGCACTTGGCGGTGTGCTTAGCTCAGTTGGTAGGGGCGTTGAGCTGCTGTGGCTGCTACGGCAATGATCCCGGGTTCCATCCCCGCCCGCTTTTGTGGTTTTTCCTATGGCAAGAAAATTTGCGTCGATTGCCTCACTGAACTCTGGTGAAAAAGTGCCTGTTAAGACAGTTGTCTTATCCAAAAACAAACAAACAAACAATTTAACACGCCTAACATGCGAATGTCTCGTCAGTGTTAAATGTTTGCTGTTGGCTTGGGAGGGAGTAAACGAGATATAAAGCGCCATGAGACTTTGGTGATAAGTGCGCTAGTCCATATTATTATAAGAACAGTCTTTACTTTACTTTACTTTGAACATTAAAAAACGGAAAGCAATATATGACTTATGCTACATTTATATTTAATATTCTGATAAAAAACAACACACCAGGCATGTCGTTATATTATGTAGGTGCCATACAACATAAAGTGTGTGATTAGCAATTGTGTTATAGAAATCGGGAATATACTTCAGTCTCATTAATGATTTTGCTTTAATGAACACTTCCATAATAATCTCGTTGAAACCCATGTCACCAAAACTCTTATAAACATCCGCAGGCCATATCCCCGATCTATCTGACCTCTATTAAAATTCTGAAAACTCCCAAGGCATAAAATTTGTAACGCGGAAATCATAAAACGTCTTAAGTGATAAATCTAAATTATCAGTATTAGTTATAAAGTGTGTATGAACAAATTATGAAAGCTTGATGCTTGATGACACAGTACTTGTCGTATATCAATATTTGCGTCATAAAAACGAGTATCAGCACGTGTCTTATGGACATCCTAGACTATATTATAATACTTTCGCACCATGATCATGCCGGACTATGGCCGACATGAAAGGACTCAAATTAAATACATTGGAACTCGGAAATAGCGTAACTGACAAGACTCACTCCAATTTCACGCTATTTCCGAGTTTACGCTATCCCCGAGGTCATAAAATATTTTTTTTAAGGTAGGCTACTCAGTTTCTTGAAGTAAGAAATAGAAAACATTTATATTAGTTACGTCCATTGAGTACAGCATTATTACTTGTACATAAATATGACCACATCCCGACAAATGATTTCTTTAACGGTCGAGAAATGTTCGATTATTTGTTTTGTTTTGTGCTGTGTTTTTGTTTTTGCTGTTGTTAAAAAACATTTTGATGACGAATAATATGAACACAAAAAACAAATAACCCATTTACAAGGCAGGGTGAAGAAACTTACGCTATTTCCGAGTTGACCTCTTATTATTTGATTACGCAACTTTCATGCTAAATTTATTGAATCGAATAAGGGGACAAACGGGGATTTAGAATTCTTAACCTATTTCCGAGTTTACGTTAGTTCCGAGTTCGCTACTTTAGTGTTATATGGTATGCATATTATCATGGCCAGCATAAAAAAACATTACACCAAATATATACATTACGTAGACTGATTGTACACTTTTGCAATGTACACATTTACCCATACTATAAAAGAAAAGACATAGAAAAAAAGCTTATTTTTAAAATGTTCGATATAAAGTGAAATTTTGATGTTGGAAGGGATATGAAGTGGACCTCTATATACCATGTATTACTTTGAACAAATATTATACTTTCCATCATAAAAGCGATTTTTCCGTTGTGCTGTCGTTATGCGCCAAATTGGCCCAGCACATCCGACTTCAGCGTTGTGCCCATAATTAGTCTGGCATCCACCTTTTTGCCTGCCCAGCATGGTTAAACCTGGAGGAGCATAAGCTCCAGCTGGTATAGCCCCCCGAATCAGTCAATGCACACAAGCCACTGCAGCATTTCAAGGAACTGGGCATGTAGTGGTTTATATTGTTTTATTTCGTATATTTCCGGAAGTAGACATAGAATAATTGCACTCTGGAGCGACGATTAATTGACTTACTTGAGTTAATGTCATCCGCTGGTGTGATCATCCTAACTCGCAGCTTCAACTGTTTTCCTTAACTTTGCGACGAAACGTAGCCTGGTTTAACCTATCCTGGGCCAGTCGGCACGTGTTATATTCTAAATCTATATTTGTTGTTTGTTGAATGGTATTGTTTTGCAACTTTTTTTAGGTCATTAGTCAGTGTTATTAGTAGCCTTTTGCTCTTTTGCTATTGGTGGTGAAATAGTACGTCATTGCTTTATTTGCAGGAATGTTGCTATTAATTACAATATATAAAGACAAATATCGTATAAATCATTAATAATGAAAATATAACATGAAAGTCAGGCGTATTATGCTGTATTCTTGGAATATCAAAATTCTCTATTGGTCATTATACATGATGACGCTCCTTATCGGGAGTGTCAACTTTACTGCCAAAGTCAATACTGGTATCTAAAATGCCCTAAAGATGTGTCTGACCTATTTATTAATTGGAGGTCTGGTACTTTAAGTATCGGAGCGAAGGTTTCCGATTTAATTAACCCGTTGGTTGGTAGCAAGTAGAGAGGAATACTGCCACCAATCTGATCCCCGAGGCCAAATTCAAAAATTTCTTCGCTAATATTCAACACAATTCGGTTCATTGGCTTAGTCAAGCAATATAATTGAGTAGAAACAGATGACGAAAAACGGAGATGAGGGAAGATGGGATAAAGAGAGAAAAACAGGTTAATAATATTATCAAATATGGCTAATTGTCCCTCTTCCCTTTGGTGTAAAGGCCAAATTTACTGCCATCTTACTTTCAACATTACTGCTAATATATAAAATGCCCTAAAGGTGTGTCTGATCCCTGCATTAATTAAAGGTCTAATATTTTTAGTAGCGAGCTCGAAGGTTTCTGAGAGGAATACTACCAAATAGCTGGCACTCTAGTCAAAATTCGAATGGGTACTACTTCAATCTTCCCTTTAACACCAATATTAATCGAAGTGATTCCAAAATTTTAAATACTCTAAGACAAGTGTCTGGCTCTATATTATGTAAACCTATATAATATACGTGTGTATATAATTATTAGTTTGGTTGGTATTGATAGTATTTTAATGTATTATTGGTATGCTTATCCTTACAATGTTGGTTTGTTTTTCGTTTAAAGTAAGGTGATTAAAATAATTCAAAAAGTATCTGGCTCTTCAATTAATTAATTGGAGGTATCTGTGCTCTAATTAGTGGTCATATAACTCAAAGACGTCAAATTCATATTTCAACCCGCCTCTTGAAACAAATCGATAGCTGTTAAAGGGTTATAGGGTTTGCTACTTAGAAGAAAAAAAAACTGCCAAAGGGGTGCAAATTCGGTCAGCTAGCAAATTAAAAGCACTAATCAGGTTAATGAAATAAAAAGAATAATTCAAGATTTGTTAATTAATCTATAGGTTGTTAATAAAAGCAAGAAGCTAAGATCTGACAAAGGAACATGAAGAAAATGAAGAAGGAAAATGTATGTAATATGTCAGCGATGCTGTACTTCAAAATACAACATAACAATAAGAAAACGTCATATCCCTAATAATGATAAAATGGTGAAGACGATGAACATTGAACTAAAATCCTTAAATTACCAATGTTCTCCTATTTAGTGTAATAATTCCCCCTACTCTTTAATGTTATATTAATGATACTACCTAAAATTACCCCCAAATGAGTGTCTGACCTCTCTACTAATAAGAGATTGGGTGTCTTAACTTAACTATCGGACAGCAAACACGAAGGTTTCCGAGTAGCACATCCATAGTTTGATTATCCTATTAGATAGTTAACACGTTGAGAAGAATTCCAAAATTGCCATAAAGATACTTTTCAGACAATCATACCATTATTTGGCTAGTAAATACGATAATTTAAAGTCGCAAAAAAGTACCAATTCAATGACTGGAAAAATAAGGTGCGAAATAAAAGCCCAAGAAAAAAAAAGTAGGAGGAAAAAAAAAATAAAATAATAATGCTTAAAATGCCTTATGCTAAAAGCAAAAGACCACATATTAATCTGCATACTATAAATAATTCTACTACAAATTAATAATGATGAGTCATTCAGAATATGAGTGCTAGCTATATTGAATTCAATTCGACTCCATGAATTATTACCTTCCTCCTTTTTTCATAATAAAGCACCATTCCATTAATATCATAATATCATTATTAATAATACTACCAAAATGCCATAAAGGAGTGTCTGACCTCTATTCTAGTTTCTTAAATATCAAAATGGACACCAGTTAAATTAAACTGTAGATTGTTTAGAAGGTGAAGCAAAATGCTAAAATAAAACTTGCAAATAATCTCGAGAAGAACAAAAAAAAAGAGAAAGAATGAAGAAGAAGGAGGGAAAGTAAAAGCTAAATCAATAAATTATACTTCTAATAAAATGCATTACACCATTACAAAATAATATGAAAATGGAAAAACAAACGCGTTGACTCTGTGAGGCATCATATTTCTCCATTTTTTTCATAATAAAGCACCATCCCACTAATACCATAATTCAGATTAATAATACTACGGCTACCTAAACTGCCCTAAAGGAGCGTCTGACCTCTCTATTAATTGGAGATCTGGTGTCTTAACTAGCGTCCAGCCTCAAGGCTTCGGACAGAGGACGCGTCTACCAAAGTTTTAATTTGGTGATTTTATACATCCACATCATTATAATTCTTATTTTCTCTTTCTTTCTCTCTCTCTCTCTCTCTCTCTCTCTCTCTCTCTCTCTCTCAAATGTTCAATTTTCTCTCACTTGTATATATTATTGTGTTATTATTTGTTATACATCAATTGTTTTAATCAATGACCCTTACTTTTGTTTTTGCTTTTATTGTTTGTTCCTTTTTGTATCAGCCATGTTAAACATTATTATTTCGTCTCTGTCGTTTCTTAATTATTTTTCTCACTTTTATTATGTCGATCTGCTGCAAGTGATTTTTAAAGTTGTTTTTTTTTTGTTTCCTTTCGTTTTGATTGTAGCATAACAAAATTGAAGGTGTAGGCCTTCTCTAAAAAAAGCTTTTAGTCGATTTGTATTTCAGAATTTTATGAAGTCATATTATTCTGCAATATATTCTTTGTTACATACACGTGTTAAAGATGTGATGGAACACAACGAAGAAAAACTTCATCATTAATCAGAAAAAAAAAATAATAATGTCGCTAATTAAAACTGAGTAGACCTTACATGTGAGAAAAATAGAATATGAAAGTAGAGTTAACAGTTAACCGAATACCATATTCCCAATATTTTCCATGGGAAAACACCATCCTTTTTAATTCATGATTAATCATAATACCTAAATTGCCCTAAAACTGCCCCTTCCCTATTTGATGCTTCCACACTGCTGTCATTATCCTTTTCCTCTTCTTTCAACTCTTCCATCTTTTTTCTCACTTGAATATATTATTGTGTTATTATTTATTATACATCATTGTTATAGTCAATATCACTGACTTATGCTTTTGACTTCATTGTTCGTTGTTTTGCTTTTTTTATCAGCCATGTAAAACATTATTGTTATATCTCTTATTTTCTTAGTCATTTTTCTCGCTTTTGTTTTTTTGTGTCGATGTGCTGCAAGTGATTTTTATAGTTCTTGGTGTCCTTTCGTTTTTATTGTAACAGTAATTAAGGTACCTGTGTACTCTCGATATAGCATTTAGTTGATTTGTATTTCAGAATTTAATGAAGTAATATTAATCAGCAGTATTTTCGTGGGAGTATTCATTATGAGGCTGTTAAGGACATGATGAAAAATAACGATTAAAAAACTTCATCATTAATCGGAAAAATATATAGAAACAAAATGAAAAATTGAATGTTGATATTTAAAACCAAGTAGATATTGCATGTGTGGAAAATAAAATATGAAAAAAGATAACAATTAATCGATTACCAAATTCCCGCGTTTTTTTTCCATGCTTAAACCAACATCCTGTTTTAATTCATTATTAATATTCATACCTAAAATGTACTAAAATTGCCCGTTGCTGATTATGTACTTCAGCATCTTTATCCCTTTCCACCTCTTTCAACTCGGTGCCGAGGGTCGTGGGTTCGGGCCCCATTCTAATTGTATTTTTTTCATTATTTTCTCCTCTTCTCTCGCTTCTATATTATTGTGTATTCTAGGGTTTCATTATATGTCTCTTATTATGATTTATTAATACCCCTTGCCTCATTTGTGTCTATTCTATTAATCAGCAATACATTCGTATGTGCATTCATGATCTGATAATGACAAAACATGAGGGTAACAAGAAAAGCAATTACGAAGAGGAACACATCAACTGTGGTTTGATTAGAAGAATAAAAAGCAAAATATAAAATTAGGATGAATATAATTAAAACCGAGTAGACCTTGCATACACGTCATGAGGGTGACAAGAAAAAATATAGCTAATAGGAACAAACCATCTGGACATTAATCTAAAGGGATAATAAAAAAACCCATAAAAAACAATAAAAGGATGTCGGTATTTAAAACAGACTAGACTTTTCAAAGCAGGGAAAAATGTGTATGGAAAGGAAAAAAGGCATGCACACAAATTTAATTTAAGAAAATAACAGCACATAAAACATCATATTGATCTTAAGAAATAAAAGCAAGTAAAAAGGGAGTAAAAGTAGGATGTATATTATAATTAAAACTGTAGACCGTGCATGCGAAGAAAATAAAGGTATAAAAACACATAGACTCTATTAATGAAATGCACAAACTAATCTAAAAACGCAATAAATATCAAAATAAATTATCAATCACTTTATTTTATTTAGTTTTTCGCTAATGAATTTTGATGGGGCCTACTTTTGATTTTATGCTCCTTAAAAAGCTTCCTCACTTCGCGTGTGGGCCTCGCTATACTGCATCCATCTCGTGAGGGCAATCTTCGGAACGGGGATTTCCGGAAAAAAAAGAAAATGAAAGGGAGTGAAACGTGAATTAAATTGAAAAAGCGGAATGCGATGATTTTGCTTAGAGGCTATAATGCTCGTCAAATTTTAATAACTTTGACGGCTGCCGCCCACTCAGCCTAACACGAACAAATAAATGTGGACATGTCTTTTTCTTTCAGATTATCAATTTCTTTGTTTGGGCTTGATTTTATTTGATTTCATTTTGTTTTATCGCCGATTTCAATATTATCTACCAATATTTTTTGCTAACGTTGGCTATGGGAAAAGTTCACAATGACATTGAAAATACAGAAAAATCGGCTAAAACGAAAGACTTAGTTGATTAATAACTTTCTGTTGACTTGATCATCTGATCCCGCAGTTTTAATTGCTTTGCGAAAAAAAAAAGATTATTTTTTATTGTAACACAATCCCTTAGTCGTTTTAAATCGCACAGAGCAGACTGATAAAAGCCGCCATCCGGGCAAAATTTGTAAAATTCCTAGCCAGTCAACAATAATACTCAAACACAATTGAGGCAGTTGGCAAAATTGAAAGAAGAAAGAAGGAGTTTGACCATATCATATTTGTTTTTTCATAAAAAAACCTTTCAATCTCTTTGAACTTATCGAAAACATAGTACTACTGGTTATACAATTTGGCACTGTACAGTATGTTTATTCTCCCTTGAAAACGATCACTGGCTGATAGGAACAAGCATTATCCTATGCACAAAATTTTACCCAGCATCCTTGCAATCTGCCGTCATCTGCGTTTTGCGGCGTGGTCAGTTCAGTTGGTAGAGGCGTTGAACTGCTGTTGCTGCTACGACAATGGTCCCGGGTTCGATTCCCACACGCTACCGTGTTTTTTCCTTGGGCAAGAATATTTGCGTCGATTTCCTCACTGAACTAGAGTACCTGACCGATTAGACAGCTGTCTTGTCCTAAATACAATTGTAGAACACTTAGCAAGAGAATTCTCATCAGCGATAAATGTTTGCTGTTGGCTGTGGGAGTAAACGTGATCTAAAGCGTCTTGAAACTTTGGTGATAATAAGTGCGCTATATAAGAGCATTCTTTACTTTTTATCGTTACTTTTACAATTACATAATATCATGTATGCATACAAAATGAGCAGCATTTACGCTTACGTGACAGGAAATGATGATGATGGTCTCGGTGCAAGGAATGACGTTTTATTGACGTTTTTCACGAAGCGATTTTTAAAATGCATACAAGGCTAGGATAATTAGTTATTTCTTTTTCATCAGTGATCGTACGCAAGACATAAAATTTGAATTTGAAGTGGCTCAGTTACATTAAAAAATATTCAATCGATCACCGGTAAACTTTTAGTAATATTATTCGTTATGATAGGTTGTACGTTGCATTTGTGTATTCGAATATGTATGTATATATATATATTATAGATGCATGCGCAGATGTAGTGTGTGTATGTTTTTGTATGAGGGTATGCATTTCAAAGTCTACATAATATGAATACGCAGAGTGTGTATGTCAGCATTCCATGTCATTTTATATAATTCCATCTTTATCGCCTTTTATTCCATATTCACGTATAACTCGTATTTTCAAATATTATCGATTCATATGAATATAATGCCTCTATTGCTTTATCTCGATTTCATTTACTTAATATACATATCATGTATCAGCATTATAATTTGTTCTTTAGCAGCGTATTCCTTCATATCACGACATGTTTGTATAAAAATGGCTCATGAAATATCTATATTATAAAAGTCTAGCCTTCAGCAATCGTATCCAGAAAATGTATCGCAAGCTCGCAATACTTTCAAAATATGCCAGCAGTTTTCAAGCAGTTTAATAGTATTCGAAATTCTTATGTGTTAGGAGCGATTCAAAAAAATTAAGAATATCGATCTTACAATGGCATCGATCTAATGTTTTTAGCATCGATATAATAGAATTTATGGCAATCGCAAAATTATGTTCTTGCTATGCTTCTTCTCCCCAAGCCGTAAATTCTCTCTACTCTTT
>JAUEKR010020214.1:0-11123 GCA_031762895.1 Corambe burchi
AGGAAATGTGTGTAAAAAACCTTTCCCAAGGATTTAACTTTGCGCCGCCACTAGGCGGATTCGAACCCGGGACCTCTTGGTCACGAGCTGAATGCCTTACCACTAGACCACAGAGCCACGGCATTTCTGATGACATGATAAGCTATACAAAGTTTCCCTTCTAGCTATTCTTTTATTTTATTTGTTAATTAATCGTAATAGTGATGATCACTTATGAAGAATTACCGTCAGCAATATCATTCCTTAACAGATCCCCTTTTTTATTGCCATTTTTCCCATCTATTAGCAGACTTGATGATAATGTTAGATTTTTTCATTTTATTCCATTTTCTGTGACGGGATAAGATATAACATTGGCTATGCCGTGGCTATTTGATCCTATTTGCCTTTTTTGAAAATTAACCATGAGTATTTCTATGATCTACTACTTAGAAAGGTGAGAGGTGTGAAATTCACTGAGCAACAAATATATTGCTTCTGTTGTACTGATATGAAAATGAGAGTCCTTTAGTTTCTGAGGCATACCTCTTACCACTGCATCACACTCCTGCCCCTTACAATAGTGAATAGTGCCTTCCACTTAGAAAACACCATCAATTTTTGTTTGGTGGAATGTTTACCATATATTCATAGTCATATTTGTTTTCTTTGTCCTTGTAGCTATAGGGAATTTGATTTTAAAGGCTATAGATAATTTATATGTGAAGCTATGACTGATGGCATTATGAGAAAAGTCTTGGGTGAATAGTGTTTTGCGTACTTAAGTGTCGAAAATTAAAATCTATTGCCATACTTTTTAAGTATCTATATAATATGCTCTCTGTATCCTGTTTTTTCCCCCCAAATCTTTCTTTTATTTGAATACTTCCTTCTCTCTTTTCTATTTTTCTTCTCTCTACATTAAGTTAATCTGACTTTTCTCTGCTCTTTATTTTATTATCTTGAATGGCAAAAGTTGAGTGAAGTTAGTCTAATCATTTTCCTTTTCATCTCCCAGGTTGCCTCCTGAGTCGGCCCTGTCGTCTCCGATGCCTCACCTGGAGCAGGCGCTGATCTCAAACACAGGCCTCAACAAACGAACCCGCCACAAGAAAGTAAACTATTTGGAGATGTTGCGGGGAGAGGAGAAGGAAAAGGAGAGAGAAATGTCCATAGACGATTCTATTCGGGAAACGATTGAAGCAGTTGTCAGGTCGTCACCGCATTTTACTACTCCTGCAAAATTGTCTCGGGATAAATCTGGGTCAAAGTCGCAGTCGAAGAGAAAACATAAAAGAAGTGAAAGCTGTGATAAGCTTCAGGACGGGCAAAGTCACCGGAAGAAATCGAAAGACGGCAAAAAGAAGAGTAAAGGGGGTGAGAAGAGTGGGAAATCGTCAAAAGAAAAGTCGAAGGGTGCAGGGGGCAGTCATAAGTCTAAAGGCAGCAGTAGTTTGAAGCGTATGAAAAAGTCGAACGATAAAAAGGTTTCTAGTAGCGTAAATGGTGGTGCTGAATTAGTGACAGTGGTCGATCAACATCTAGATGATCCACAACGGTCGAGGTGCAAACCTCTGAAACTGAAGGTCAACAGCCTGTTGAATTTCACTAGCCCTCGTAAAACTGTCGTTCCGTCTCCTTCCAAAAAAGGCTTGTTCTCTCGTAGCAATTCATCTACCTCGACTGTATCTGAATCAGAGCGCCCTGTACGTATACTGGCCGTCGCCCATCAGCCTGCATTTGGTTTGGAGGCGACCGAGTCACACCTTCCATCTCAACCTGCCGACATTCACTTGGACGTATTCACCAAGTCTAGTTCTGCCTGCGTTCAGTGTCGTACGTGCAGCCAGTTCCTGTCTGTCCCGCACTTCATGCGTCACCACCACGTACCCATGGACAACGAGTGGTTGGCCACGGAATCTGCACATCGGATTCTCGTACCCCTCAACAAGGCAAACATTTCTGAAGTGGAGCGTAAACTGTGGGAAGAATTCCATCGGCTCCAGGAGGCAATCGGTGGATTTGGTGGCGATGACGATTCGGATGTGGATGATGATGATGATGACGGCGAAGACGATATCATTGGTGATGGTGATGACAGTATGGATGAGCTTGATGACGACAATCTTGTCTCGGATTCTGAAGAAACTGCGTTAGATGATTCGTCTTATCTTGACGTTGTTGACGGCTCAGCTCCTTGTCATTTGCAGAAACGCATCGATGAAGTCGTACCATGTCCACAATCATCAACTCTCTGTGGCTCTTCTGACGAAGCCACGCACATTGTCAATGGTGGTTCCACCCATGACACTTCTTCTCACATCCTCAACGGTTCACATTCATATTCAAGTGCGCCAGTTTCTCCCCCCTCATCGTCCGACCCATCTCCAAACTCAAGTGTGAGAACGAGCTCGAGGCGACGCAAATCAAAGCAGTTGTTCTCTATTGAAAATTATTGTTCTCCTGTTGTCCACTCTTCGTCTACTGGATGAAGTAAAACACTTAGTTCGAGGTAGAGGGAATGTGAAGTTTTTATTGCATTCTTATTTTCTACTTTTTATTTCAAGAATTTTCTTATTGTTTCAACTGTGGATTGATTATTATTATTATTGATATAATTATAATATTACTGTTTTCTAGTAATAGCGGGATTTTTCTTATTCTCTATATATCATTATATCACATATATGTGTATATGTGTTCAACATGTATGATATAATCTTTGAGTTGTGTTGATTCATTTTTGGATTACAGCGTTGACATGGTTCTTAAATCAGCTCTGGATTGAAAATTTATATTGTCAATGATCAATAGTGTGTCATTTTTCATGTGGAGTTACTTCTTTATAGTTTTCTTGGTATACACGAATGATGTATACATGCACATGTTATTATTGCCGATTGCCTACATTATTATATTATATATCATAATAGTATATAATATCACTGTAGTTGTTGTATCTATTGTCATACATGTATCATGTATTCAATCGTGGAAATTATTTATATTATAATATCTGGTTATTATTCAATTACGTAAAAGTTGCACTTTTAGTAGTAGATTAGCAGCCCTGTACATGGAGTAAATCACCATGAATGCTAGATGGTGATGATGTCAATTTCTTTGCCTGTCATTCGGTCCTAACAACACGCCTCCTTCTTCTCCCTGGATTTTATTGGGTACACTTTTATCATACAAATGCACATGTTTTGTATGATACAATTACAATATATATTGTAACTTTCACATATTATTGGAACTTCTGTTGTTTTTTTTATTGGTCATTATGATTGGCTTGCATGTGTATATTATATTATTGAATCTTTCTTTCTTCGTAAAACCCATTTATAAAACAAGTACCATCAAAACACAGGAACAGAGTGAATTTATTCGCTGATTATTAGGTTTTGTTGCATTAATAGTGAAAGATGGAAATTCATATTTGTTTTATGATTGCTTTTATGAAAGAAGTTTTAAACGAAAGAATTATTTTTCGATTCATGCATGTGTGTTTTGTATTCTTTATCTTGGGTGGTGAATATCAGGTGTATGGGTGTCGGCTGATTATATCTCTCTCTCAGATCGTCTTTTGTTTGTTTTGTAAATATATGGGCATGGTTTGTTGGTATTGTTTAGGGTTTGTTGAATTGTTTACTTAATAGATTATAATTTGTTAATATCATATGGAAATACTTTGTTGTTTGTTTTGTCTATGTTTTGGCATATTATTAGACTGAAGTTCTCCTGTGATATGTCCAAATTTAAATATAATGTGTGGGTTATATTATTAGTGCTACTATGTGGAATTATTGTCCTCCAATTGTGTGGTAATTTCCTGTACTCTGTACAAATCATTTATCTTTTGTATTTGTTGCTGTAAGTTTAAGCATTTGTTTATATTTTAGTTGTCATTGAATTTATGTTTATGATGTTTATTTTTAATTTTGCTTTGAGTTTTTATATTGGAATTGATTTATATTCGTTTTTTGTTAGTTCGAATTGCATTTTGTTTTTGGTTAAGACCTTTACTTGTTTTTTGTATGTTGTGGAGTGTATTTGTTTGGTTTGGGTCTATTTTTTATGTTATTATACTTTTCTTTTATGTCATTATTTTCAGGTTTTAATGTTTTAATGACATTTTACCTTTTATTGCTTTGGTTTGTTTTTTTGTGGGGGGAGGGGGGTTAAAACTAATTTCATGTTATCTTGTTTGTCAAATACTTTATTTATCAACATTTTCTTTGTGTCTTTTAATGTAATTGTGATATGTGAGCTTTTTTTCTCGTTTTGAGTTAACGGCGGTCTGGTTTGAGACGTGTATTGAATGTGTGTAAATCTTGTTGTAAACCATTACCTTTGAATGATGAGAAAGAATTGAATGAAAGTGTAAATTTAGATGCCTTGATTGTGACTGCTGTTCCATTATTATACAATAGTCAGAAGAGTTATAAATGCTACCTATTCCCTATGCTTATTGTGTTGTATCTTATAATCTTAAGTTACCATGGTAATGCTTTTGTTAATCATTTAAAAAGTAAAAAAAGAGTATTCCCCAGTATCGTATTATATTATATATGATATAAATATGAGGAAATGTGTATAATAATTAATCGTTATATTATTATAAGCAGTTATAATCTTGTGTACATAGTCCTATTGAAAAAAATGAATGAAAATACTTATCTGTGATATCTTCTGCTTCGATTTCATTCAACTCTCCCAATGTATTGTTTGAATATTGATGAACATAATTTTAATTCTGTATATTGTAAGTATTATACAACAATGTCTTCTTCTTGTTAATATATAATATTATATATCAGAATCATATTTTGGTGTATATATATTATTGTCATCTTAGAGTGTTTATGTTCCCATCGTATATTGAATATTATTCACTTCATTTTCTTTTTATGCATTAGTATGAAGTTTGTTTATGATTTAATTTGTGTTTTTTGTTTCGTCTATTTTTAATTTTTATTGCATCACCACCATCATTATTGTCATTATTGAATGACTCATCTCATTTCATTAACTCATCATTATTCATTATTGCTCTCGTTGTTCTTATCATCATCTCATCTCATTCCTGCAACCCCTACTTCCCATCCTCTCTTTCAAACAAAAACAAAAAAAAATTCACTTAAGCTTAAAGTTAAAGACACCATTTTAAAATTTTACTTGAAAGTCACGTAATTCGTAATTCAAGAATTATTGATTATTTTCTATTAGTTTTTTCCCCTCTATGTATGATGTAATGGTTCCTGTTTATTGTACTGTTTTCGTTAAAAACTAATTCATCTATTATTTTTTTATCCTCTCCTTTATTTCTCCCTAGCATTATATGTCTTTCCCATTCCTTTTCCTCTATGTTCGTCATTCTTCCCTTGCTAAACCTGATGCGCATCTTTTTTAGAATCAGGTCTGTTCCTTGCGCAGCTTTTTTTTTCTTTCCTTCTTTTTTCTTTTGTTCTTTTATAATTTTGCTTTTTCTTTTTTGTGTCTTTCCATCTTCTTTATAATGATTATTATATATATATATTTTTTTTTTTTTCTTTCTTTATATAATGCCATTGTTGCATTTTTTTAAATACTTTTTTTATATCATTGTTTTGTGCATATTTTTTGTCTTTTTAGTTTATGCTACTGTTGCATTTTTGTTTTCTTTTTTTCTTCTTGATATCATTCTTCCATTTTGTTTGTTATATTTCTGCCTTCTTTAGCTCCTCATTCCGCTTAGACAGCCTCTCTTTTTCTTTGATCCTTGATGTCTAGTGTCTAATATGACAACTTTTGTTATCGTTATAATGACACTATTTATCATCGTGATGGTTTTATTGTTATAGTTAGAGGTGAATCTTTAAAAAAAGATATATACTTTTAACTGATTTAACTAAATGTGCACGGCCAGCGTGAAAATGGAGATTTTCCAAGTTTCCAGTAGCTGGTTGTTGACCTTAATATGAAATATAGTACAAGTTTATGGAGACTTGTGATCAAGTTTCACTAAGAGGCCGGTTTCATTTCATACAAATGCTACTAAGGACAAATACCGAGTTGCTTACTGCTGGAATATTGCCAGCTTCACAATGACCAAGGCTTAAAGATCATTATGATTGCAATGATATGGAACTTTCTATTATAATAATTCTACTACTTGACACTTGATACTAGTTTATGATGTGTGTATACCCTGCCAACTGTACTACTATGTATTGTTATTATTACCATTACTGTTGTATTGATGATTGGTAATGTTATTATATAATGTTGCTTTATTTTCACAAATTATTGATAATGGTTGTCATGTATAAAAATTTATATAATATACAACTATTGTTTAGCTATGAATATAAAATGACTATGTTGCTTGGTAGAAAAAGGAATACATTTAATTAAAAAAACACGTTAATTTGTCACTTTTTTGTGGGGTTGTAGTAGTTTTGTGTGTGTGTTGTTTTCTGTTTCATCATTTTTGTCTTTCTCTCCATGCATGCACACACATACACTGCCAATGTATATTATAATATTCTTAGTGATAGAAGGTCTGGTTAATATTTTTTATTAGAATATTATTAGTATACCTTATTAATTAGTATTAGTAGCATTAATTTGATAATTATTGCATATGTATACACGATTTAATTATGTTATTAGTGTACTGTATGCGATGTAGTATATGATGGGGGTCACTTATTACCGTGATTATTTTTAACAAAGATATTCTTTACTTATTATATATATATACATATTAATTTTATTATTTGATTATGGTTTTAATCGCTTTCACAAATCCAACGCATGTATCATGTTTGTTATGTATTTTCTTTTAAAATATGTATGAAACATATCGTGATTATTTTTTATTAAAGAATATATTATATTGCGAGTTCATATTTAAATTCATAGTTCATAACACAGTATAATATGAGTGTTAAATCTTTTTTCGGATTTTTAAATTCATTTTTATTCAAATACAATTTTTTTTTGCACGGTTATAAAAGATAAGAATGCATACATGATGCTATTTTTTTTATTTTCAAGGTTTTTTGTTTCTTTCCTTATTTAATAATTATTATGATTACTTCAAAAAATATTGTTTCTGATTATGATATTAACGTCTTTATTATCATGATTGCTACACATATTATACTATAGCCAATATTATTATTAGGAATTACACTTTACTGATAGATAGTGATTATATTTTGAATGTAATTACTATGGTGTTATATATACTTCTACTTCTGCTATTATCACAAGACACATTTTATTTACTCTGCATTATTAATTATTATCATCGGTATCCGTATTATATGTGTATTCATATTATAACAGAACAGTCGCTTGTTCTGTATTTTTCATTTCTTCATTCATTCTTCCATCCATCCATTTTTACTCTCATTCGTTCATTCATTGAGTTGCCTCTTTTTTTCTGAGAGAGGTGTTTGATTCGTTTTTTGTTTGTTCTTTGGTTTTATTTTTTAAAATGTATTATGATTATATTGCTATATGATGATTATATTCACAGTTTCCTTTTTATTGCTATTATTATTATTATTAATCGTTTTTGTTTGTTGTCTCATGTTGAAATAATAAAGTAATTGCGATAAACAACAATATTGTGTGTTTATGGTTGCTCATTTATTTATATACAATTTATGTTTATGTAAGTACCTGTTAAATTTGTATTTTTCAGTCTACTGTAACTGATAATTTTTTTTTTTTTTTGATTCAGTGGATTTAAGTTGTAGTGTTGTAGTTGTGACGATTTTCGAACATAGCGATCCCTTTTCATGGTACTATACAACAATTCTAAATACAGCGGTTGTAACGATGAAGGTGATTAAATGTACTATATTTTATAAGGATTTCATCCAATTCCCGAGGGTCCCAAATACAGAGGTTCCATTACACTACAGTATTTTATAACAGTTGACTGCAATTAATTTCTTGCCCATGTGCCTGATTTCCCGATTACTGAGGGTACCATTTACAGAGGTCCAACTGTATCCCTATAACAAATTTGTTTTTGGCACGTACTAAACTGGTACTGGTAGGATTAGGATACTGCTCTGCTGCTTGCTCTTCGGGGCCCGACCTGCTAACAAAGGGATCGCGCATCGCAACTGACTAAGCTGAAGCTAGGCTGAGTAATGGTTTAGTGTTCGCTAGCGTTCTTGTGTGTATTAGGTTTGAGATAGGACAAAAAGGATCGCTTCAATCGCTGTATTGGGTTTTAGTAACTGTATTGTTGTATAAAAGGGCGTTCCATTGGAAGAGGATCGCTGCATCCGAATATCGCTACAATCGGAATTTTTCTATTAAATATATGCTTGTAGCGAACTCGGTTGTTGCTGTTTTCGCATATATTGATCTTTTGTTTCATTGAACCGCTTCTATACTAATACTACACCCCAATGCTAAATACGACGGTTGTAGCGAACTTTGGATGTTGCGATCAATTTTTTTCTTGTTCCCCAATGACATCCCATCAAGCGTAGTTGACTAATCAGTTGATGGGCATCAGAGAAAGAGTAGCTACAACGGTTGAATTGGGTTTTATTACTCTATTGTTGAATCATGGTGTTTCATGGGGAAATGATCACTACATGGGAAAATCGCTACTGTCGAGTTCCATCTTACAGAATATATGCTTGTAGCGAACTCGCTTGTTGCAATTTTTGTTTTTGCATAAGTAATGTATATATATATATCCTTTGTTTAATGAAACTACCCATAGTCTTTAGCAAATGCAAAATACGACGGTTGTAGCTGTAGCAAACTTATGATAAAGCGATCCTTGTTGCACAACGACAATCGCTACATTACAAGCTTAGTGTGTTGCAGAAAAAGTTCTTGCTAACATATATAGATATATGTTTAAAAAAAATTGAAATTGAAACATTCTTTATTGTCGGTTAAAAAAATAATTGTACAGTGTATGAATAAAATAAGACTACATAAAAATTAAGATTTTTATAAGTATAGAAATAAGAAAAATATTTGATAAATAGGTATATCAATCCATAGATGGATTATTGCCGACATGAAAATATAATAATAAAATGAAATGGTGTATAATATGAAATATAACAAAACTGATAAATACATGCGCATCTAGAAATTATGATGCATAGCATTAGCGTTTACTGAGCTAAGCAATATAACACTAATACTGTACACATAATGCAGTGCATACCAATGGTGTATATGTGTGTGGTTTACCGTATCAGTATCAGTGTAATATATTGTAATGCAATGTAATGTACAGACTCGAGATTATATTAATTAAATGAAAGCTTTTAGCGTTAGTCCTATCGGTCTAGAAATGCGCTTGTTTTCAAAACTATGCGTTGGTGAGTTAGTGCTGGTTTAGGCCTATATCTCTTAAGTAGACGTTGAAGAAGAAGAAGAAGAAGGGTCTGCTTCGCTTTGTCATGCGAATATCCTATATAAACTTTATAAATATAATTCAATGCATGGTTAATGGTCTTGATAATAAATAGATATATAACAATATGGTTCGCAAAACTAATGGAGTGTCTATCTGCACGCCTGATTTTGCGCCTACAATATACTCTTACTTATTGATAAAGGCTTGAAGCCTGGACTCTGAACTTAGCACTTTGTATTTGTATGTATCTGCTAAGTCACGTGTCATTCTTGTGATTTCAACAAATGAAGAGCTGGAGAGAGAAATAATGGAAAAACAAATAATAGCAAGAAGAAAAAACTAATCACATTTCGTCACTAGTAAAAGTATAAAGAAAACAACTGAAGCTGCGGGATAAGACTGTCTTAACAGGAGAAAGCAATAGGTAAAATAGATAGAATGATAGAAATTGAGAGTGAATAAAACAAAGAGAGAATGATACAAATACAAATAATTCCCATAGGGAAAGTTTAATCTTTAAGGCTGGTGTCTCACTATGCATACAAAATACAAATACACCATACGCATTGTATGATACAATTTTTTTTTTAAATGAACGCATGGTGCTGTTTTCCGTCCCACTGAGTATACGAATGTCATCATACATGTTACATATACATATGAATGGTCATGTCCATTCTTTTCCAATGTGTATGTCATACAAGAGGTGACTCATCGACTCTTTCGTGCGGGAGATACATTTTTAATGATGTCATAAAATCCATTGTGTTGGAATTACCTAAATTAGTGATCTATTATAAGTAATACTAGATCTATTATTAGCCTACCTACCTAATATTTTGGACTCGATTCGGCATTTTTTTTTCTTCTTCTTCTGCTAACTGTGATTTCGATTGTGGAGTAAATATTTAGTTATTTATTGCCAAATCATGTCTATATAACAGTAAACAGTTATTGTATAATCCATAAAGTATAAGTTTGTAAGCATTTTGGCTGAAATAAACAGCAAATTATCCATATAAGCCTGAACTTTCGAAGGACTTGAAAAAGTGTGCATGATGTATGATGAATGTGTATGCTCAGTCTGACTGCTAGAGTATGATCGTGTATTGTAAATTTTGAATTATGTAGTATGGTGTATTTTGTATTTTGTATGCTTACTTTTAGTGAGACTAGAGCCATCACAGGCATGTGTGTCCTTATTCACGTACAAAAGTGGATTACTTATCTTGTCTAGGTCACGTGTATAATGACGTCTCCCAAACGCTTATTTCTTTCAGCTTGAGTTGGATAATCCGCGTGTATACATTATAATAGGCCTACACACTGTGACTACACACTAGCTGTGTGTAATTTGTAATAGTTAGGGGTGGGGCACGCAGTAACAGGTGGTATGATGTGTCATTGCGTTATGAAAAGGAAGGCATGGGAAAACGAACAAAGAAGTTTGTATAGCGTGGCCTCCTCGTGGCTTTATGACTGGGGATCTTTTCTTTATTCATTTTTTTCGCTCTGAATCTGAATCTGACTGCCTTCTTTTATTATGAGCTTTCTTCTTTCTTATAGTTAATAGAAATGGGTAATCTAAATCTGCGTTATTTATACTGTGATCTTTTTACTTGACATATATTAATAAATATAAAATTAATATTTCAACATTATTAAAACTATTATTATTAATATTATTAAAACCTCTGTATTTGGGACTTTCATGAATCAAGATTACCCGGTAGATTGGCATGCTATC
>JAUEKR010020435.1:0-11120 GCA_031762895.1 Corambe burchi
TGAATTGAATTGGATTGAATTGAATTGAATTGAATTGAATTGAATTGAATTGAATTGAATTGAATTGAATTGAATTGGATTGAAATGAATTTGATTGAACTAAATGGAATTGGATTGGATTGAATTGAATTGAATTGAATTGAATTAAATTGAATTGAGTTGAATTGAATCGAATTGAATTGAATTGAACAAACACAAAATGGTGCATGGCATGAGAGATAATACAGTCATTTGATAGCCTTTGTCTGCATCTAAACGGGAAATGAATACCATTCGTAAATCTTATTGAGAAGTAGTGAATTTCAAGAGTAGTGAACTATCTGAACTGATGATATTATTTATTATCGATTAATGAATTTGATACAATAATACTGTGTAGTAAGATTGGAAGATGTGCAATTATTTATATGAGGTGAAAAGAGAATCATAAAGAGAATGGTTAAACAGAGGCGAAAAGAGATATAATATAATATAAGCAGAAAGATGATATAGAGTAAGAGAGAGAGAGCGGGGGAGAGAGAGAGAGAGGGGGAGAGAGAGAGCGAGAGAAAGAAAAAAGAGAGTGGGCGAGAATGAGATCGATAGAGAGAGAGAGAGAGTGATAAATAAACAGAAATAAAGAAAACAAATTGGAAAGGGAGACAGAGGGAGAGAAAGAAAAAAAAACATAGCCGAGTGAAAGGTAAAGTGAGAAAGAATGGGCGAGTGAGAGACAGATAAGAAATAAAGAAAGAGGTAAAGTCGGGAGAGAGAGAGAGAGACAGAGGGAGAGAGAGAGACAGACATACAGAGAAAACGAGACAAAGAGAGAGGGAGGGAAAGGGAAGGTGTAACGATAGAGGGTAGAAAGAGCGAAAGCTAAGGAAACGATTTCATTAAAAAAAGAGATGATTAATAGTATCATAATGTGTATTTTATTATAGAAAAAACAACAAAAAGATAACACCTAATCATATATAGGTTACGGATGCCACGCACAATATATTATGACGAGAGATAATAGAGCTATTCGATATTCTTCGCCTGCTTCTATAAGAGAAAATACTTTTTTCATATAACAGTAAATTCGCTAAGAGTGACGAAAACATGATCGTTAAACCTTTCTTAGCTGATAATACCAAGCAGTGTGTTTGATAGATGGGAAATAATACGTGGGAGACAAACAAAAGCGTTGGAAGAGAAACATAATATATGCAGAGAGAGATAGAGAGAGAGAGAGAAAGAGAGAGAGAAAGAGTTAGAGAAAACCAGAGAGATGAAGAGAGAAAAGGAGAGATATATCGTGAAATAGATATATAGAGAAGAGAGAGAAAGAGAGAGAGAGAGAGAGAGAGAGAGAGAGAGAGAGAGAGAGAAATGGAAAAAATATTGGAAGAAATATATTATAGAGAGAAGGAGAGAGATCGTGGAATAAATGGAGAAGAGAGATATAAATGGAGATATATTGGTAGAAACAGAAGAGAGAGAAAATGAAGAGATACTGGTAGAAATAAAGAGAGATAGAGAGAGAGAAAGAAAGAAATGGAGATTGAAGGAGATAAAAAGGAGAGATAAAAAAAACCACGAAGAGAGAGAGAGAGAGAGAGAGAGAGAGAGAGAGAGAGAGAGAGGAGTAGGTAAAGAGACAGATTGAAATATAGAGCCTCAGGTAGGCAGACCAAAAAGACGGATACAATATAATATATAGAAGATTCAAATATAGAGAGAAAGGCATATCAGTAGCTACTCACAATTAGTAAATTGATTGTCTTTTTTTATTTAAGAAATGTGAGCCAAAGCGATAAGAAAGTGAGCAGGTGGAATAACGCCCACTGTAGTGTCATGGTAGCCGAGAATTTAAGGCATTGGACTGCGGATCAAAGGGTCCCGGGTTCGATACTTGGTGGAGGCTTAAAGAGACAAAGATATTGCGTGACGACGGCTTGAATGAATGCAGAGAAGTAACAAGGGCTGCTATGTCGTTCATATGCGCATTTCTTTGCACAAATCCGGCGAGATAAAAGGGGTTTAGCTAGAATCTGAATTTCCTTTTATCCCGCATTCACATATTATTATTCTTTATTTTTGGCTTGATATCTGAAGACGGGACGTTGTTAAAACAAAAGAAAAGGAGATAATAAGTGATAATTACCGTCTGCTAGTCTAAGCATCATTAATCGAATATAATATAGCGTAAATGGCGTAACCGAGTTTATATAAATCATATCATACTTACTCCATCCGGAAGTAAGCAACGCACCTCCATTAGACCAGTTCGTGGCGTGGATTCAAGAAGTGACTGCTCGCTCAAGGCAAGGATTCTGTAGGATTGGCATAATTACTCCAAATAAGGAAACATTCAAACCACCATTCCCGAGGTATAAAATCAGAGAGAGCAGATTATTTACCCAAATATGGTATGACAAATTGGATATCTCGCTTTCCAATTTGACGCTTCAAAAATTAGGTATTTCCATTGCAATTCCCTCAATAATTAAGTAATATCACCCATCGGTATTTCACGTTATCTGCAGTATATCGTACATCTATTACATTACCATTTTATAGCATTATAATTTACTGTGCATGCAAGTACAGATATTTGGTCCTCCATAGCGTGGTAATAGAATTATCTTATGAATTAATCATAACTTATCAAATCGAAATATCCACACATATAATATTACATTCTACGAATTTCTAGATTTAATATATGATCACATGCTTATAACTTTTGACTGTTTCCCTTTTCATCAAAAAAGGTGAAACTATATCCTTTACTTTATATCATATACTGCAACACTATTTAATCATATAATAATTATGTAATCAATGTAACATTTATTTATAGTCAGTATAAATTAATGATGTTGTAATGTTATTGAATTAACCGAAGTAACCATATCTATACACATTATGAACATAACTGCGCTTTGTTGTTGTTGTTGATCAACACCATCTGGTCATTGGCCTTTTTGTGTGAACAGAACCCCAATGGCAAGGTTCTGAATGCTGGGTATGGGAAGCCTTTATGTGTGCCCCTTAAAGATCGTAGGTGCAATGACTTCTAACACCTTCCCGGGCAAAACTGCGCTTGGTACTAATAAAGTGGATCCTCTGCAATTGCGGACCCAGCTAATCGATACGACATAGTAGTCAATAAAGTGTATATTATATGTATATTAATATATTGCACCTGGTATCTCGCCATAATAATTGGGACACTTCTCATATTGCCATGGTCATCCCGAAAAGCGAGGTTCCTCTCTAGCAGCCTAATACGTCCATTATATCGCTTCATCATGTATAATATTGCATCCACTATTTTAATCGGTTGAAGAGTTTCACTGTATATCATAATATGTTATAAAATATAACCGCATTCATAACAAATTATAATCCTTTATATTTTTTTTTTACCTCAGACTTTCTGCGATGTGTAGGTACATTTTTTTCCAAGTGATAATTTTAAACTAAATTCCAATTTAATTTTCCTTCATCAGCTCCAGCACCCTCTAAATCATCCACTGCAGGTAATGGAGGATTTCCGGCACCGCTGCAGTCAAACTTCGATTCTCCATCCTCCTCCATCTTCCGTCTAGGTGAAGGAGTGTTTGGCTCAGATGATCGCAATAGAAACCAAAACTCACGTCATGGTTACGGTGACACAGGAATACTTGACTCTGGGTTTTCTGCCAGTCAAACTAGGCCAGATTTGTTAAACGACAAAGGTCAACGAGAAAATTTAATATATGGAAACTCCTACAACACACATCCAATATCCAATGTACACAACGGACAGATTGGTGACCATGGCAACTCGAAATTCAGTCCTGATTATCATCAGAGTCAAAGGTCAAATACGGGTCACAATGGTCGTACAAATAGCGCACAAGGACGTGATAGAGTGACGTCATCACACGGATACCCGGATGATGGAATAAAAAATAAAGATGACTTTAACCTTGGGCTAGATCTTCCTTCTCCAACGCCTATAAACCCACCGTCTGTTACATCATCACGAGGCAGCAATCAGGATGAGCTTACGAGTTCGTTGTTTGATGGCATTTCATTGATTCCGGGAATTTCATCAAAGGAAGCTGTTCCAGGAATTCAACCGACATTTTTCAATAGCCAAGGAACTCCTAGCAGTCCGGCATCTATTTCGAAAATATTTTTCAAAAATGAGAAAGGCAATCCGGCAGATGCGTTGATACCACAAGGCGGATTTAAGAAGGAATTCGACGATAGTCTCGTTGATGGTACTGGGTCGTATGCCACGTCGATCCTTGGAGATTCCGGTTTTGCTGGAAATGGAAATATCGGTGACAGTATGTCTCGTGATCAGTACTCTTCATACAACAATGATATTGATGATGCAAGTAAATACATACCTAGAAGAGACTCGGATTATTCATACGCCGATTATGATGACCCTCGTGGCGATCAAGAACCGATAAGCGATTATCCTTCGGGAAATGGTTATCAAGCTGGAGGTGACGAACCGGGTAGAGACCGGGACTACGATTACGACCCAAGCTACTATGAATATTATGATGATGAAAACGATGACAAACCTAGCTCGAGTAGCGACAATAAATATGGATATTATGACTATGATTATCCACCAAATCGATCTATTCCTTCACATAGTAGTGATGGCGTGACGGGCAATGGTAGAAATAATGAAGATTATGGAAATGGTGGCGGTGATGATGAAAACAATAATAATCCATTACGTGAATCGAACTCACGGAGTGATTATTATGATAATAATTATGGAGATTATTCATACGATGGGGATCGTAATAACAAAAACAGAGTAGATCAACACCATGGAGATAATTTAGAACATAGAACGTTGCCTAATGAGGCAGTAAGTGATTATGCAGATAAGGACCTACATTCAGATAGATATGATGATAATTCGCCACAGACGAGTAACCCTTCATCTTTTTCCTCGTTCTCTTCATCTTCCCCTCAATCATTTTCGTCCGCATCGTATAAATCACCATCATCAGACGCAGAAAGCGATAGATATACACCTTACAGACCCAGCAGAGTTGTAGCTGGAGATTACCATAAGCATAAAGATGGTCATAACAACAATGATTTTGATGACGGTGACGATGCTACATTGTATTATGACTATCCATACGAGAAACGATCATCCGAGCCTTCAACACTAGATGATAGTATACTTACTGACAGCTCCATCATCAGCAGCGACAACAGAAACAACAACAATTATAGCACACATGAAAGTATAAATGGTGAACACAATGCTTCGCCTAACAACCGTTTCCAAGGCTCAACCACTGATAATAACGACAATTATAATAATAATAACATCCACTTGAGCTCTGATTATACAGAAGAAGGTGAGTTCGACAACTCATATGATCAATGGAAAACTCCTATTGATGATATACAAAGCAATGATTTGAAACATAGAAAAGAACAACAGAATTATCCTCGCTCTTACTCTAATTCTCCAGATAGCAATGCTGACCATACCAAAGGCATTGATGATGGCGATGACGGCGAAGAATTCATTGTCCCTCCTCCACCTCACTCGTCTGGTTATATTATTAATAATTACGGAGCAAGCAGTGCAAGCATCATCGATAAAAACGATGAAGATAATGATAATACAGGCGCTAATAGCGTTGATAATTACGAAGGTGAGCTGTTCTTACCTGATAATGGAAAATTTAGTATTTATGAAGAAGATAATTACACACCCGTTAACAAAGACTGGCTGCCCATCAATGAAGACGCTACTTCAAGAAGACAAGACCTCTTCAACGACAGAACTAATTCGACTATCCTTGGTCTTCGTAATGATAACATTATCGATAATAATGATGTTAATGATGGCATATCTCTAAAGACGCCTTCGGCATTGATTGGTGATATTGACGAGACAGTAATTCACGACAAAGACGCAACAAAACTTTCTGCGATAACTAGACCTATTGCTTCTGGAAACAATAGTAATAGCAGGATTGGGAATGGTGAAGATCGGCAAAGTGTTAACGACAGTAATATTCAAGGGTCACAATCATCTAAGAGAAAACCCACTTTCTTTCGACCTTCGGAGCTTCGACGAATAAGAAATAAGAAAGAATAAACTGAAAAACGAATGAATTCAGAGATTACCTAGAAGATCAGAGAAGGTCCATGTAATAAGTGAACTGGAGTTTCAGCTAATTTGTTGGATACAAAATAAGAAGAAATAAACTGAAAAACGAATTAATATATTACCTTGATGGTCAGAGAAGGTCAATGTATTACACTATAAATTGGAGATTCGGCAAGTTTGACGAATACAACATAAGAAGGAATAAACAGAAAAACGAATGAATTCAGAGATTACCTAGATGATCAGAGATGGTCCATGTAATAAGTAAATTGAAGAATAAAAAGGAAAGTAAAGTAAAGATAGTTCTTACATAGCGCACGTATCACCAAAGTCTAGTCTCTAGACGCTTTACATCTCGTTTACTTCCCCAGCCAACAGCAAGCATTCAACACTGATGAGAAAAGAGCAGGCAAGTTTGGGGAAGTTAAGCTCTTAGCAATTAATTGGTTCTTGATTATCACCGCATACCTGTGAAGAAAATATAACGTTAAATCTTTGGATGACAAAAAACAACTTTCTGGATATATATTTTTTTCAGCTATAAAAGTAGAATATTTACAAACCATGGTATTAGATGTTATAAGTGTGCATGTTTTATAAATTGTATTCCCTGTTTTGCATAAAAAGATAAACCATGCATTTTAATGCTTGAATAGTTATTTTTCTTCTCATATTGTTGTTACAGTGAAATATCAGAAGAATGTAGTATATCTCAAAGAAGACTAAAAATAACACCATTATGGTCGCTGATGGCTTACCAAATTATTGCATACTCTCATGTTTAATAATTATACCTTTGAATAATAATATGCGACATGTCAATGTGCATAAGCACTGTGAATCATCCATTTCTGAATTCTTAACTTCCAAAATTATGATTTAAGGGTTACAGTAGACTTAGAATAATTGTTTCCGATATGTACTGGTTGGTAAACTTTTAGGTGACTGTAGCCTAGCAATGAATATTTCTGCCTAGTTTGGACTGTTAAATGTCCTACAGAACTAGACTAGACATCAGACCTTACCTACTATAGAAACAAAATTATGATAAAGTAATGATTAAGTCCATCTGAAGAAGTCCAGTCTGATTCTAATGATCTACAGACGAAACATTGCTCTCTGGCATCATTCAGACTTTTCCTTTTGTTATAGTATAATCGATAAGGAAAGTCAGAGAATGTGATGATAAGAAAGAGAAGAATGAAGATGAGAAAGTTTGCGATGTGGGAGAGTGGATATTATCATCATCGCTTTCTATAAAGTTTCTGAGTACGGAGAGTTCAAGGCCTTTGAAAGGAGAACAAAGGGGAGGTAAAAAAGCATGTCATCAATGATTTATCCGCTAAAGCATGCATGGAGTTATCTGCCGGCGTTTATCCAATTATTGCAAACAGGAAGTCACATAATGGCCATCTAGGAAGTAGATTATCCGGCTCATTGTTTTCATAACCATCTTTTATATCCTTCTCCATTAAGAAGAGCTGAATGGAAATTGCTATGGAGAAGAAGGCGAAGAAACAAAAGTAGTTAAATCGAATGGAAAGAAATGAATTGAGAGAAGTTTAAAGATGAGAAAAGTTGAGAAATGTGCAGGCCATGAGAGAAAAATATATCTAAAGGAATGGAGAGAGGGAAAATTGTAGTGATGTGGAGAACGGGAAAGGAATATAATCATATATCGAAAGTGAGGCAGAAAGAAAGAGAGAGAGAGAAAGAGAGAGAAAGAAAGAGTAAAGTGGAATCACAATAGCGAAAGAATAGTAGCACAATAGTCTGCAATGTGATAATAGAGTAAAAGGTGAAGAGAAATTTACAACCGGAGAAAAAAGTTTAAAAAGTGAAGGAATGTCATTTTGACCGAATATGTCTTTGATGATTTAAATATAAACATGATGCTAGTATTGTTTATAAAATTGGCAAGCTTTCACATCAAAGCCATGTTAATGTGAGGCTTTTATGAATCAGAAAAGTTGCTTAGTTTTGATGATTTGCTAGAAGATAAAAATACATTTTCTCTATAACTCAACAATTGTCTTCTTAAAATTAAAAACAACATTTCCGATACCGTAAACAAGACTTACCAAAGGCTCTTCCGTTTTTACTCAAGCACAACTTTTATTTACTTGACAAGCGACCGAAAACAAGTAAATTTACCAGCCTCACAGTGGCCAAGAGACCAAGGCTTTACATATAAACAGAGGGGACAAGAAAAGATCATTATACCTTTACAACAGAATACGAAACATAAATACCTGGTAGATTGTTCACCTGCAACCCATGTGACCTGAGTTCAATCTCCATTCATGGCGCCTTTGGAAAGTTGATTTCTCTTCTGTGCCCGGAGAGATCTGATCTTCCTGTTTCTTCAGAATCGGCGATGAAAACGTTGATGAGGAACGCAATGGCATCCCACTGCACAAAAAATTGAACCGTGTGCATAACGACAATAATTCCTTACTTCTTTAAGTTCGTTTACTTCAAGTACAGCCTCTGCATGAAGGAGAATTAGAAAAAAAAAACAGTGAAACATGTCTCTAGTGTTTATAAGTCATCAGTAGGATGCCTTTAGCGGCTGTCAATCTTCATTCATTGTACAATTATTTTCCCTCATTTCTGTTCAAATTCTTCATCGCATGCACCCATTCATATTATACCATATTATATACACATATACTTAAAATTTGTATCTTTGTATTCATTCCAATTATTTCTAATCATCACAATGTATATTATATCATAACAGTATGAATTGTAGATTAAACAATATATTCATACTATTCTCATATGTTGACAATACGCTATCATCATATTGTTATTGCATGCATTATAATAACATTTTCATGTATATTGCAATATATTGTCATTTAATATAATATTGCATTCATTTCTTATTATCATTAAGAATTACATGGTAAGGTTGTTTGAGCGCTCAGATAATTTTTTTCCGGGTAACTTGTTATGACTCCGAAATCGGGTATCAGGTTGGCATCTGGATTTGTAATTTTCTCATTTGAAACCTTTAAAACATTAATAACTAAAGGGTTTCTTTGTTCCCGGTGTGTCTATTATTTTTAAAGATCATCAGTGGTTGCAATAAGACAATTCCCTAGACATACAATTAACAAAGAAAACCCTTTGATTATTACTGTTTTAAAGGTTTGAAATGAGTAAAGAGTTGAATAAGGTCCAAATTTGATGTATATCTTTAAAATAACAATATCTAAAGAAATTTAAATATAACTACTTTTATACAAAAAATTAAAACTTCTTATGGAAAAACGTGTTAAATTAATCAGCTCGGAAATCTCGTAAAACACCAATTTCTTGGCTTAGAATTTAAATAACTGAAAAGGTAAAAGGAATTTTTTTAAAAGCAATTGACATGACTAGTATGCACACCAAATTTGAAGAAGATTATAGGCTGAAAAATAATGTCCACAACCCAGTAGAACCTCTATAAATGGGAACCTCTGTAAATGGGACACTTGGTATATCAGCACGAGATCAACAACAGCAAATCATTCTAAAGATGTTACTGTTTACCTCTACAAATGGGAAACCAGGATAATCGGGACAATTTCCAAATTTCTCGAGCGTTTTGCACATTGAAATAGTATGTAGGAGCCTGCTCTAATTTCAGTAACCCTTTCTTAAGTTGACTTGTCTACTTGTTTTCTTTGTCTGTCTTTCTGTTTACTGACGAAGGTTCTTACCGAAACGTCCAGTTTATTATTGTCTTTGTCTTCTTTATTTTGTAGAGCGCACCAATCATGTTTCTATTCTATTGATTCCTCCTGCTCTATGGTGGCATTTTGATACTTTGTAGACTTATTTTCCTTACTTCTATGTTCCCATTTCTCATCCTTCTCTTCACTCGGCTCTAGGCTGGCCATCTTTCTTTCACTCTCTTAATTCTCTTTCGCATACTTATTGTCTTTCTCCATCCCTCTTCCTTAAGACTCTATTATCCATCCACCTCCCCCCTCTCATTTTCTCTTTAGGACTGTCTCTCTTACGTCTATGTTCTCATTTTCTCATCCTCTTCTCTCACCGGCTTTCAACCGGTTCTTGGCCGGTCTCCCTCTATACTTCTTTATTTCGTCTGTCTCCATATTTTCTCTCTTCCCCATGCTCTCCCCATGTCTCTTTTTGTATAGGTCTGCCTCCCATACGTCTATTCTATGTTCCCATTTCTCATCCTTCTCTCACCCGACTGTAGGCCTGTCTCCCTCCATTTTGGATCGATATAAAAGCCAGTATTGATTTCTCCTTATAAGCCCGATACCGCGACTTTGCTTCGTTGCTTTTCACCCTTTTCTTCCAATTCTAGTTTTTAACTTGTTTTGTTTTTTTTTGTTTTTTTTTTTGTTTCGTTTATTCCGGCGTTTCCGATTGTTGTTTTCTATGTATTTGATATTACGCTTTGCTGGTTTTTTCATGTCGATTTCTTTTGTCGCAGGGGAATTGTGGGATAGATGGCGGAAGCTATGAAGAAGTCAATAGAAGGATGAGGAGGATAAGGAAGAAATAGAAGATGGAAGAGAATTGATAAATCAATAGCAATAATCTAATGATGAGTAGAAGACCAATAAGAAAGAAAAAGGACGACAAAAGAAAAAAAAAACAATATAAAGCTGGAGATAAGAAAAAAGAAGATGTGATATTGAAAGAAGGTAAACATGAACACTAGAAATCTTCTTCTTCTTCTTCTTCTTTGGTGTATGCCCGCCTTCATCAGGTTGAAGATTCTGGCATTGTCAACTGACTCAATTGTGCTTGAGTATTACTGTTGACTGTGTATGAATTTTTCAAATTTTTGCCAGGGTGATGGCTTCTAGCAGCCTACTCTTTGCGATTCTAAACTACAGAGGAGTTTTTAACGTGCTTAGATGCAAACACGGGACCTCCTAGTTTATTCATCCGTATCCGAGCAGACTAGATGTCAGATCTTACCTACCCTAGGATCAGGGGTGTGGAAAACGCAGAACCAATAGTT
>JAUEKR010020656.1:0-11116 GCA_031762895.1 Corambe burchi
ATAATAATAATAATAATAATAATAATAATAATAATAATAATAATAATAATAATAATAATAATAATAATAATAAAACTTCTGGTGCAGTCTTGGCTTAAACAATAAGGTATATTTACAAAGATTGCAGTGTTGGTGTTCTCAAATCAACGAAAATAAGTTAAAAACGAAATTTCGCCAAAATACATAATTACGCTGCCGTGGCACGGTAAACTCGAAATTACGGTTGGTTGCATAAAACCTGCGATGCCAGAATTAGAGTAACTAAGTTACTTTACTCAAGGATTAACCATAATGCTTCCTCCGAGGGTCGAACCTGAAACCCTTCGATCCGCTGCTCAAGACTTTGACCGCTCGCATCATGACCTAGCATAGTTAAGTTCAAGATTATCCAAATAAATTAACTTACAACAAACTGTTGTGAATTTTCATGATGAAATGTTTATAAGAATGGAAACGTCACTAAACGCGCCCCTCTATTAAGCTATCAGCCACGTTCGACCAACCCGCCAACAGTGATGTTCAACTAGTTGAGTCAGTTGGCACACTGAGAGAAGAAGAAGAAGAAGAAGAAAAAGAAGAAGGTGAAGAAGAAGAAGATGATGAAGAAGAAGAATAAGAAGAAAAAGAAGAAGAAGATGAAGAAGAAGATGGAGAAGAAGAAGAAGAAGAAGAAAAAGAAGAAAAAGAAGATAAAGAAGATATTCATTTTTTCTGTAACGCCGACAGTAATACTCAACTAGGTGAGTCAGTTGGCATGCTGAAAGGAGAAGAAGAAGAAAAATAAGGAGCATAAAAAGAAGAAGAAGAAGAAGAAGAAGAAGAAGAAGAAGAATAGAAAGAAGAAGAAGGTGAAGAAGACGAAAAAAAGATTGAAGTAAAAAGAAGAAAAAGAAAATGTTCATCTTAACTGTAACACCGACAGTAATACTCAATTAATTGAGTCAGCTGGCATACTGAAAGGAGAAAAAGAAAAAGAAGAATATATTCATTTTTACTTAAAATTCAACATCGTTTCTGTTTATGAAATAAACTAATTTATTGCAATCTATCAATTAAGCCATCAACAACATTCATTTTTTAAACTAATGTAATAATAATAATACATAATATTGATATTTATATTTATATTTTATATTTCTAACGCATCAATTTGTAGTCAAAGCTTAACTACCTGCTAATATCGCTTGATGTGGAAATCGATGTGCACAGAGAAAAGACCTTCACTTTAATGAAAAGAAATATTTTAATGGAGGGTGATCTAATATCGGCGACCCTTGACCCACATATTAACTATGACATGAAATTATAATTTACTTATTAAACGCGCCCATGCATTTAGCTATCAGTCGTATTCGTTTTTACTTTACGGCTATTTATATTCTTATGATATTAACCAATTTATTAACGTATAATTTGGTACTTAAAATTAAATTTAAACGCGTCTCTGTGTATTATGTAATAATAATAGCATGTTACTGCTATTGCTCCAGTGGCCGCTGAGGGTTAGATAGCTCTTCGACCTAATGTCATGTAGATGAACTGGCAGGTTTTTTCTGTAGGTAACTGGAGCTGTAGATAGTGTTTTCCACTGCTGAAGAAATATAGGAAGGAATTGTTATCAATGGTCTAAACATAATAAGAGACAAAGACTTATTAAGGAAACTCCAGAATAGACAATATAGAAGCGAAAGAAGCTCCTATATCCACTAGGATAGTTCTATCTGAGTAGCCTAGTCGATAGATGAGCTCTTTCTTCTTGGCAAGGCGATTCGGTGCCGAGGGTCGTGGCTTCGACCTCCGTTCTAACTGTAATTTATTCATTATTTTCTCCTCTTCTTTCACTTCTACATTGTCTATTCTGGGATATCCTTAATAATACTTTGTCTCTTATTATGATTTATTAATAACTCTTGTCTCAACTTTGTCTATATCAATGGTCTAGTACTAGTGGACAGTCAAACAGAATGTGAGTGACAGATTCGTAAGGACAAGTACAAAGTTTACAGTTTGAAGATTGGTCAGGTAGGAATCTGTTTATGTGATAGCAGATAGTTGGATTTGAATGGAAAATGTTCAGTTCATAAGCGGAATATTATTGCGGTTTGGTCTTTGCAAATGAGGGGTTTGTTGTTTTTTTTAATTGAAAATATTTATTCTTTATTGTCGGTTTAAAAGTAATAGTAATATACAGTGTATAAATAAATAAGAAAATCTAAAAATAATATTATTTAAGTATAGAAATATTTTAAATATTTTGATATGTAAGTGTATAAATAAGTGCATTATATCAATCCATATAATATGATTTATCTTTTGGTCACAAGGACCACTAAAGGTATACCTTTAGTATAAGTATAGTAAAGGTAATTTATAGGATTTTATAGCATCAATATAAATTGTGATTTACTTTTAAATGTTCAAAAGTAGCAAATTACTAATTATTTAAGCGGTTTTGCTATAATCTTAATTGGTCGCATAATTTTTTGTAGAATTTTGTGTTTTTGCCTGCATAATTATGCGCATAACTTCAGGATGTTATCTTTTATTTGTTTTTGTTATTGTTGTTACTTGTTCTGTTTGCTGTTTTGCTAGGTTTTTTTTAATTTGTTTTTTTTTTTCTTGTTGTTATCTTGTTTGTTTGTAGTTGTTTTCTTGTGTGTTTTTTTGTTTGTTTTTTTTTTTTGTTTTTTTTTTTTTGCATGATTCTGACAGGCTTGATTAAGCGTAAAAGTTAACGCAACTTGATAGCTAAGACGATCATTAAATTTGTTTATATTCCTGCCATCGTGGAAATAATTGTCATTTGAAATCCCAAATGTTGCCAAATTTTGCCACAAAAATATAAACATTTTGCCACAAAAAAAAAAAAATCGCCTAATAAGCCAAACTTTGCCATAAAAATTGCCAACTTTGTCATATTTTGCGGTAAAATATTCCAAATTTCGCAAATTCACTTAATCGGATACATTTATTTTTTCGTTACCGAAGACCTGGAGTAATGCACGCAAAAAGTCCCTCAAGTACATAATATCAGAAAGAAAAAAAATTTTAAAACAAAACAAGAGAACAAAACAAAATACGTATAGAGAGGCTTAAAATTTAAATTAAAAGCTTCTTGGCATCAAAAATGACGAAAACTGTGATTTATTCATGAAAAGTTATAACATTTGCAGTAACTTGTGGAAAAGGACAAATTTTGTGGCGGCAAATTTGTCATTGCAGCCACGAAAAACCATGATGACAGATATTGTTAAGAATCTATTGCATTGATTTTGTGTTTATTGTTATTAGTACTAATATTAGTTACAGTATTAGTATTACTCAGTCTGAAATTTTAGTTGGTAGCCCTTGGGTTTGTTGTGCTGCTGTTGTATGTAAAAATATGAATTTATTAAAGATATATTCCATCTATATTATAATTCAAGAATTAAACGCACCGCTTTATTTAGCTATCAGTCATATTCCTTTTTACTTTACCGCCATCTCTTTTATTACAAACCAAATTTATTATAATTTAAAACTGTTTTCTTAAACGCTTCCCTGCTATTATGACTAGATATCAGGCCAATTTGACAATGTCAAAACGCATGACATTATCATTAACTAAACTTCAAATAAACTTTAGTTATTATAAGACTGTTTTGTTATATCATTTTGAGATCAATTATCTGCGGTCATTCTATAGAACGATCACAAAGACCTGTGCTTAATTAGTTCAATATCCTTATTGATTAGATTGCTAAATAGACATAAGTTCTTATACAGAACTTCACGTTATTAAAATTTAACTTAAAAGATTGTTCTTATATAGCGCACTTATCACCAAAGTCTCAAGGCGCTTTACATCTCGTACACTCAGTCATGAAGACGCTTTTTTTTTGTTTTGGACATTGTGACATTAGATAATCATGTATTTTTTAATAATTTTATTCCAATGTCAGACTGACTTCCAAACCCTTGATCTACCACCATGCAACCCCCAACCACCAACACAGAAGAACTGATTCAACAGACGGGAGGTTGTGGATTGTTCCAGATCATCCACGTGACTGTGCTGTACTTGGGACGCATCGCCGCCATATGGGCCATGAATATGATGGCATTCGGCAACTACAATCCCGGATGGACTAGCCTCGAATTGGCGCCAAATTTGGCACCGTTGAATAATAAATTTGAATTGGCGCCAAATTTGGTATCTTTGGCAAGTAATAAATCCTCGCTCTTCCAAGCCAATCATTCGACGTCGTCGTCTGAAAAGAACCATTCCACGTTATCCCAAGTAAATGATTCCATACCGCTTGAAATTAATTTATCAAATAAATCTTCCACATTACAAGAAAACAACGGATCCCAAAACTTAACGCATCTTCAACTTCTTCCGACCATTTTCACCAACAGTAGCTGCTCACAGCTTCAACTTCCGACTTTTTCTAGATTTGTATTCAACCCTAGTGCAGACACAATCGTGACGCAATGGAACCTGGTCTGTGATCGGTCATGGATCACGTCATTCATCACATCATTACAGATGTTAGGACAATTGACCGGAGTCGTTCTGGGCGGATACTTTGCCGAAAATATGGGCCGGAAAAAGACATACTTCGGTGTCGTGTTCATGTTTTTCTTCACGAATTTGGCGGCCTCATTTTCAAACTGCTGGCAAGTATTCACAGTGATGCGGTTTTTGATCGGCGTTTCAATCGGCGGTGTAAACTTGGCGGCTTATCCGTACACGGTCGAGTTTTTGACGTGCAAGTGGCGTGGCATTGTCGGTGGGTTACCTGGGACGAATCTTGGACTTCTAGCGTTCAGTCTGCTAGTGTATGTAGAACGAGATTGGAAGCTGGTGCAAATTTCGACTGCAGGGTTGTCACTCGTTGCCTTGTTGACTGGCCTCTGGGCATCTGAAAGCGTTCGTTGGCTGGCAGTCCATGGCAAAATGGATCAGGCCAAGAGGGTCGTTTGTCGTATCGCAAGTTACAACAAAACAAAAGTTCCCAGCATGGATGTTATAGATTTGGTTTCCGCAACGCAAAATAGAGAAAGCAGTCATGATAATGATGGGGATAATAGTTCTAGAGTGTATTCCTACAAGGATCTGTTCAATGATAGGAAGAGTTGCATATTAACGGTCAGAATCTCGTTTCTTTTTTTCTCTTGTTATATATCGTACATGGCCTTGTCGTTTAGCATCGGAGCGTTACCAGGAGATTTCTACACCAATCTGATCATCTTCAGCGCCAGTGAAATCCCGGCAGTGACAGTTTGTGGGCCAATCGTCAACAAGTTTGGGCGTGTCAGAGGCGGAGCGTGTTACTTTGGTGTGTCAGGGATTATGTGTGTACTTGCTGTGCTTGTGTTAGTCAGTGGACTCGGGTCTACATATCCAATGGCGATGGTTTTACTACTAATGACTATGAAAGGGCTACTGGCAGCTGTAAGAGCAATCCTCAAGATCATTGCGGTTGAAGTCACCCCTACCAGTATAAGGGCTTTAGCCATGAGTTTCTACCTCACCATTTCGATGGCAGGGGGGATAATCGGACCTTTTCTAGTTCCAGGGACAATTTTTTCTTTGGGGTGGGTCATCACAATCTTGTCTATCTTCTTGACGCTCTCCATGGCCATTATGCTGACTCTTCCAGAAACGAAAGACAAGCTGATGCCGGATTTTGAAGAGAAGTTTATTGCGGAAAAGAAGTCCTCGCATTTGGACTTGGAGAATGGAGGCTCAGGTTTGCCTACTAAACGAGACAATCACGAAGACATGAATCACAATGCCACGCTTGTGTTCAATGGACCAAAGGCTGATGAAGATGAGGAACTTAGCTCTATAATTGGCGCTGGTGAACAAAGGCAAAATGGCGGCGGTGTGCAAAATTCTGTTGAAAATGATGATGAACGGAAGAGCATACTTGCACTATCAGCTCTGCATAAGTCATATATGGAGTGAAGAAGGTTATGATTAAGCCTTGACCTATATTCACGGACACGATCTAGCATGTCTACAGAACCTGAACGCACCTTATAGAAATGGCAAACGACCGAGTCAAGTGGACAAATTTGACTAGAATTGTAGCGACAATCTCATGCAGTTGTAGCGAGTCGATTGCATAAAAGTCGCGGAACATCATCACTTTCTTAGACTTCACTAGTGGGTATATTAATTGTTGCCTCGGATCAGTTTCTCCAAAAAACAACATACACGACAAATCAACGCCAAAACGTATAGTATGACTATAAACTATAAACAAAAGGTGATTGGATATTCAAAGGTCTTTGCTATAAACAAGACATAAAATTAACATACTGCAAATAATTCATGAGTTCCCGTCTTGATCATTGCAGTTCATTCTCGGATCCCCATCATAAGACCTAAGTGGGGGAAATAGTCAAGATACAAAGAAAGAAGTCTAACAATCTAATCAAAAATACAATAACGTATCCCAGAGCAAAGATTGACATTTCGAAATAAAATTGGAAACATATATAAACTAATTGATAAAAAACAATAAAGTTAACATTTATTTAGTGCTATTCCACTTATTTTTTTAAATGTCCAAAGCGCTTTACAAAGGGGTCTCCGACAGGCCACTTCTTTCCAATACCATCTCAACTCCCTGCTCAGGAGCATACAGAAGAACTGCCTAAAAGGCGCGTCAGTCTAGCATTCTGACAATATCCATCTCTGCCTATGGCCGGATGCACATTACAACTGAGAGGGAGTGAGAAAATGTGTGTAAAAAAACTTTCTCAATTGTTTAACTCTGCGCCACCCTATGCGGATTCGAACCAGCGACCTCTCGATCACGAGTTGAGTGCCTTTCCACTAGACCACAGAGTCACAGTGCATGATATATAAATGGCTTCAATAAGTCTTTATGGGTATAGCGATCCTTTTTCATTGATGACCTTATCATTATTACCAGTGTTCTGTGGTATAGTGGTAAGACACTCAGCTAGTGATCGAGAGGTCGCTGGTTCAAATCCGCATATCGGCAGAGTTAAATCCTTGTGAAAGGTTTTTTACGCACATTTCCTCACCCCACTCAGGTGTAATAATTGTCCGGCTATAGAGAGAGGAGGATATTGTCAGAATGCTAGACTGATGCGCCTTTCAGGCAGCTCGTCTGTATGTTTCACTAGGAGTTGAAATGGTATTTGAATGAATAGGCCTGACGGAGACCCGCGCTTCGAGCATTTTCAAAATAAGTGGATAGCGGTAGGTATATAAATGTTCACTTCACTTGTACCAGTAGAGAATTACGTGCTAAAATGACAAATTATTATGTTAGGGGTTATTCGTGTATTCTTCCACGGCATTGTTTTTTTTTTTTTAATTATAATGTATTTTTCTACATGTGGCGAATGTTACAATACTTGTGAATACTTCACGTCCACCATATTATATTCTCTATCACTATGTGGGGGCAATTAAGTATGTTTGTTCGTTTTTTTTTTTTTTTAACAGTAATTGTTAGCTCAGTTGGTAGAGGCGTTGAACTGCTGTGGCTGCTACGGCAATGATCCCGAGTTCGATTCCCGCCCGCTACTAAGGGTTTTTTTTCCTTGGGCAAGAAAATTTTCGTCCATTGCCTCACTGAACTCTGGTAAAAAATAGAGTACCTGGCCGTTAACACAACTGTCTTGTCCTACAAACATGTGTAACACGCTTAATAGGCGAATGACTCGTCAGTGTTAAATGTAAAGTTGTTGGCTGGGGTAGTAAACGAGATGTAAAGCGCCTTGAGACTTTGGTGATCAGTGCGCTATAAGAACAATCTTGTTTGTTTTGGGTTTTTTTCCTGTTTTTTTTTAATAGTATTTATTGTTACTACCATTGTTATACATGCATATAAGGTGTAATAGATATTCGATGAATGATGAATGATTATTCGGTGCCATTAAAATAATAATAATAATAATCTTTATTTCCATATGCATAATATTATAATGGTATAACATGTTTTAACAAAACATAAAGGGATCATGTTAGGTCAATAGCCTTTAAATCATAAATTATCTTAAGTTACAATTTCGATATACAGTAGTGACCACCTAAGTGCCTACCGCATTAATGCCCTCTTCGTCTTATTGCCCGGGTGGCTGTCTCCCCAGACACCGGGTACTACGGCGGTCACTACTGTATTATTTTTCTCGTGCTGCATATATTTTTCATGATTTTTTTTTTCTGCGTTTCTCCTGTTTATATGTCAACACGATTCTGATATCATCATTTTTTTAGGAGTCGGGGGAGGAGGGAAGGGGGAAGGGGGAGGGCATTGACAGTCTTTCTTATTAATATATCCATGACCATGATGTGCTTTATGCTATGAAAATAATTATTGTTTAAATCCTCTAAATAAAGTGTGCTTTTTGTTGTTGTTGTGTGTTTGCTTTTGTTCTTCTATTGCCTGAAAAAATATAAATAACTTAAAAAGTATTTAGTATAGAGCAGTGCAGTTTTCTTCATGATATACATAAAATTATATTCAAGATTATTGGACGTCATTTTGAAGAATATGTGTTCATTATTAGCTTCAATTTTACGTTTTCAGTGAACACCGGTATTTTAAGCATTGTTTCAAGTCATTTATTATACGTATCGCTACATCTTTTGAAGCACACACTTTCCTGAATAGGCATATGCCTACTTGTCTAGACCTATTGGTCTAATAACTGAATCTGAGCTTCGTTGAGACTTAATGTCAATGACTTTTCATTGTGGCGTGTAATTTGAGCAGCAAGAAAACAATTAATTACACTGCTATTTCTTCACTATTATTATTATTACTACTACTACTACTACTACTACTACTACTACTACTACTACTACTACTACTACTACTACTACTTCTACTACTTCTACTATTACTATTACTACTTCTACTACTACTACTTCTACTACGATTACCACTACTACTACTACTACTACTACTACTACTACTACTACTACTACTTCTACTATTACTACTTATACTTTTACTGCTACCACTACTGAGTACTACTACTACTACCACTACTTCTACACATACACACACTTATAATAATGGTAAGGAATATTAACCGTATGATGTCATTATTAATGTAAAATGCGTCAATTTTATTGCTAGATCTAGAGAGGAAAATGAAACAGTATGTTACTGTTACTGTTAACTTAAAATGAAGATGCACGAGAATGGTCACCATACAGCATACATTGTCATGGAATTTTAACACGCAGTATTGATGGTCTGTGTAAAGTTACATCTTGTTATGCATTAGATATATGCATACTATGCATCTATATTGCATTATCCCACTACATGATAGTCTACTCACACCGTATCTCAGCAAATGAACCCGCTAGCTTATTAAGACGTGTGTTGTTAAAATGTGTTATGTTAAACACGGTGACCATAATGCGCTTTTTTTTAAGGGTTGCTCAGGAAATACCACTCTGCTGTCAATATTAGATAATACTATAGAGGTCTAGGAGTAATTATGAATTTATAGGATAATTCACTCATTCTATATAAATTCATGAATTTACAGCTTTATGATGTGTGTAGTTCTCTAGATTTATCAAGGTTAAAAGTGTGTTAAAGATCTTTCTTAGTTTACAGCTTTATAATATTTATATACTCATTATACAATCATGTAGGCTAAAATTGTGTTACTATATTGTGCTTTCAGTTACTTTTCAAACGTGGTTTATTTCTTTGTCAGTAAAGATGAAGACTAGACTACAGACAAATCGTCTACGGTTACATGCACTCCCTATTAACTTGCTATTATAAAATAGATTAGATTGATTGTTTATTTTCCTTTCCTAACATGATGGGAAATTCAATGCTGCTGTCACAATCAACCTTAGATGTTTGGAGACAATTCAAGAGCCGGGCAAGTCTTTGTTTCTCTTTTAAATATATAAATAATACTCATATTTTAAAATATTATATTAGACTATGTTGCTTTGAGTTTTTTTATATTGTTTACTATGGTATTAAATTACAATCCGCCTTGATAATAGATCTATTACCTTAATATTTGGTATTGAAATGTTTCATAAACATAAGATCAAGTTCATATATTTAACAAAAATAGTGTGCACATATGCGTGTGTGTGTTGTGTGTGTATGCTTATCTTTACCTACCTATAACAATCCGTGCTGGTATATTATATATTATGAACGTACCTATGAATGATATTTCTATTTACTTTCTAGACATGAACAAATATTACTTTTCAATTTACGAGGGGCATTTTCGCATTTTCAGAAGCCAATATATAAATAAATAAATAAATAGATAAATAAATAAATAAATAAATAAATAATACATAAATAAATGAATAAACCAATCAATCATTGTATCAATTTATAAAAAGATTAATAAATAAATGAATAAATAAATACTTCAATAAATAAATGGACAAATCAGTAAACAAATAATGCTATACATTATTAATTTAAGTAAAATAAATAAATCAATCAATAAATGAACAAACACGACAACAGACAGGCAAATAAGCAAGCAAGCAAACAGGCAAGCAAGCAAATAAGTAATCAAACAACCAGGCAAGTAGCCGAGCAAACAGACAAGCAAGCAAGCGGACAAACAAGCAGGCAAGAGAGTAAACAGGTATTGACTACGAGCAGCCACGCAAAGAAACAAGCAAGTAAACATCCAAGTAAGCTGACAATCAAATAAGCAGGAAAACAAGCAAGCAAGAAAACAGTCAAGAAGACAAGCAAGCCAGCAGGCAAGCAAACAAGCAGGCAAGCAAGCAAGCAGGCAAGCAACCAATAAGCAAGCAGGCAACCAGGCAACCAGGCAAGCAGTCAAGCAAGCAAGCAGGCAAGCAAGTAACCAAACAAGCAGATAAGCAAGCAAGTAGGCAATCAAGCAGGCAAGCAGGCAAGCAAGCAGGCAAGCAGGCAAGCAGGCAAGCAAGCAGGCAAGCAGGCAAGCAGGCAAGCAAGCAGACAAGCAGGCAGGCAAGCAGGCAAGCAAGCTGACAAGCAAGCAGGCAAGCAGGAAAGGAGGCAGGCAGACAAGCAAGCAGGCAAGCAGGCAAGCAAGCAGGCAAGCAGGCAAGCAGGCAAGCAAGCAGACAAGCAGGCAGGCAAGCAGG